>PISX010006686.1:0-68283 GCA_004024625.1 Mellivora capensis | reverse complement strand
TTAAAAATTTATTTAAAAATAAATAAATAAATAGCTGTTCTGTGTTCACCGGAAAAAAAAATTGTGTATATAAGTAGACAGAAACAGTTCAAACTCATGTTGGTCAAAGGTCAACTGTATAGTTAAAAATCAATCTGTAATAGAAAATAAGTAGGAGAAAGGACTTAGAATTGGCTGACGAGAGAAGACTGCAGTGAGGCAAGTGTGAAAAGGAGCTGACCATGTATTTAGAGGGGAGAAGCTATTATAGGCAGTGGGAACCACTTGAGAGAAGGTCTTAGGCTAGAATAAATCTGGTGTCCTCTGGGAACCACATGAAAGAAATCACTGGGGCCAGGCTAATGAGCGTGGGGAGATGTGGTCTAGCATACCATTGGAGAGGAAGCCAAGGACCAGATTAGCAGGCTTTTGCAGCCCATGTGAAGGAATTTGGTTTTATCTTTATTGTGGTGTGGTACCATTGATAAATGATGAACACTGAGGGACATCACATCTGTGGCTTTAAAATATTGACTGCTCGGCCTCCTGTGTGGGGAATGAGTTGGGGGAGGAGCTGGGAATGAAAGTGGGACAACCAGTTAAGTCCAGGGAAGAGCTGACGATGCCTTGGTCTGAGACGGTGGTAGTGACAATAAAGGAAAGTGAAAAATAAAATTTGAAATTAAAGAGAAATGGATGGATTTGGTAAATAAATTGGAGGTAGAGGAGACATGATATAGCACATAAAAGGCACATGGGGAATGTTGGATAGATGGATGTTTGGATGGATGGATGAGTGTGGGCAGGTGTTTGGATAGACAGGTGAGTGGGGGGGGGTGAATTTATGGATGGGTGGTTACTAGTTCTCTGGCCTTCAGTACAGTTCTGGCAGGCCAATCTCAACCTGTAGAACAGAATGATATTTACACTGGTTTCTAGAAGTGTTCCCCTTCCTCGAGTGGGTCCCTACTTTCCCATGATTCCTCTCGCATGATTTTAGTGATGAGCTCTGCTGGTGATGGTGTTACATTATTTACCAGCAATCCTGCCAGAAGACCTTATTTGTGGTTAAGCAACTGAGTGAGTGGTCAGCTGGGCGAGTGATCGTTGTGTGTAATTACCTGGGAGCAGGCTGTGTAGAGAACCAGCTTTTTTGAAGTCTGCAGGTAGTGTGCTGGCTGTTTTTTTATAAGCTACTTCAGTTCATCCTTAGGACTGTCCTATGAGGTTGACACCATCCAGCCTCTTTTTTTTTTTTTTAAGATTTTATTTTATTTATTTGACAGAGAGAGAGATCACAAGTAGGCAAGCAGAGAGAGAGAGAGAGACGCAGGCTCCCCACTGAGCAGAGAGCCCAATGCGGGGCTCAATCTCCAGAGCCTGAGATCACGACCTGAGCCGGAAACATAGGCTTAACCCACTGAGCCACCCAGGTGCCCCCATCCAGCTTATTATACAGATAAGGAACTTAAAGCTTAAAGAAGGCAGGTCACTTGCTTGAGGTCACAGAGGGTCAGTGGTGGGAGTGATTCCCTTCCTGACCCAGATGTGTAGTTGAGAACCTTCAGTTTCTATTCTTACTTGCCAGCCCTCCAAATTCTGGGATTTTTGTTTGTTTGTTTTGGTAGTAATTTAATGACCACAATTTTAAACCACAGCCCTAGACATTCAGTGTTCTAGCTTATTCCTCAGTGAGGCAAAAACTCTAGAGATCCCTGTGAGCCACTGTTAATATAGACCCAGTGGTGGGCACTTTGACTTGATTTCCTCCACTAGGAGACCTACCTGGGAGTCCTTCAGCTGAGAAGCACTAAAGTGGATCATGAATGATCATTGTATGTTTCCAGTAAACCAGTTCCCTAAGGGTAGTGGTCAAGAAGGCTGGGCTTGGAAGGCAGTCAGCTGTCAGTTCAATTCCAGCTCCAGGCTGTCTGTGAACTGGAGTTTTCTTCAGTACAGAATGGGGCTAAGCCAACCTCAGGAGTGTGTGACAGGATTAGCTTCTACATGAAGCATTTAGTCCAGATCCTTCTAAGCAAAGGGTAAGTGGAACAAAGAACAACTATAACCCTATGTCTCAAGGCAAGGAGGGTTTTTTTTTTCTTTTTTGAGGGTAACTAGATGTCGTTGGCATTCCGCTAACAAACCTAAATGTGATTATTTCTCCTTGAGTGAATAAAAATTAAATGTAGGTAATTATCTTTGCCTCCACAGAACTTAAGAGAAAAACAAACAATTCACTCTATAAACCTCAGGAAAAGAAGCCTTTTTTCCCCCAGATTTCTTGCTGTTTGTTTCTTTACCTCAGTCTCTCCTATTCAGAGCATAATGAGCACTGCTTTTGCTCCAGCAACAAGGCCCCTTACAAAGCCAGGCGGGAGGCCTGTGGACGAGGTGCTCCATAGGCCGAGCCAGAAGCCTGAGGAAAATGCTTGCCAAACACTGATGTTTGACTAATTGGTAATGTCTGGGGAGTTGGCACCAGGAGAAAAGAAAGAGGCTGGTGGATGTTGAGGAAGGAAGAAAGACAGACTTGAAGCCAAGCATCAAGATTCTGGAGAAAGAGCTTGGCCAACATGGAGTTCAAGGAAGTTTGTCAAACAGTTTTGAAATGGTCAATTAAACCCCTGAAGGACAGTTGGCCTAAGTTTCCAACATTCGCTCTAGGCGAGTCAGATGGAGGGAGGGGTGAAGCAGGAATATGAGTGGAGTTTCAGGTGCGCCCTCTTGAGGCAAGACAACTCCATGCAACATTGACTTCAGACCCTGTTTACTGCATTTTAGTGGCACCGAACTAGGGTGGTGGTGAGTCAGGAGTCTAGGACCATCCCTCTTCTGGGTTGAAACTGAGGTAACTCACCCATCATATTCCCTTATGCTAGTGAAGCTGGAAATGAGCAAACTTATGGAGGTGAAAGGTTTCTATCCTGTTTGTACATCGCCAGTAGGCCACTCTACATAGAATCATCTAACGGGTCCATTTCCAGAAGTGGGCCAGCAACTTCGAGAAGGTTGCCACCTTCTTAAAATAGAACCATAAAGACCCACTCACTAATAAAAACCCATCTATGAATCTGATCTATTCTTTGCAAGTTAGAATGTGCTCTCCTTCACAGTCTTCAGCCATGTTCATTTTCTCATATTTTCTCTTGGTCATGGTGGTCTTTCTGAGGCAAAAAAAAAAAAAAAAAAAAAATCCAACCATGGCTCTCTCTTGCTGAAAATTGTTCAATAGGGGAATGAGAGGAGGAGTAACTGAAATAGTATTCATAGTTGTCTAGATGGTGAATGACTACAACAGTTTTGAAAAAATAATTTAGCATTATCTGGTAAAGTGGAAGCTATGTGTACCTGGTGACCCAACCATATTCTCTCTTGGATATATGTGTGTATTTTTCTTCTCCTAGAAAAATGTATATAAGAATGCTCCTAGCCAGCAGTATTCAAAGTAGCAAAATGCTGGAAATAATTCAGTTTTCCACAGCAGTAGAATACAGAAGTAAATTCAAACTATGAAATATGATATGGCAATGAAATTGTATAGTACAGAATATGAATGAATCTTAGGTTGCCTCCTACCATAGGATTAAGTCACAGAAAATTATAGCTGTATTCATTTATATAAATTTCAAACCACTTAAAACAAAAACCACCTTTCCTTTATGGATGGAAGTGTGGTGAAATTAAAAAGGAAACCACAAAAGTGATAAACACAAGATTGAGAATGGAGTTACTTCTGAAAGATGAGGAAATGGGAAGAGGAGCCCAGGAGACTTCAAAGGAGGACAAGGTGTGCTCTGTCTTAAAAGTACTTGATGGAATTTTGGGGGGTGAGGGAACTCTACCATAGCTTGAGCCTGGTGGTGTTTACATGACTGTATGTATTTGTTAAAACTCATAGAACTAGCCTCCCCAAAGGGTGAATTTTGTAGTATATAAATGATAGCTCAATTGAAACAAAACTTGTTACAGAAGTGTGTATGGTAGGCACATGGCATGTTTATTATATTGTGATTTTTTTAAAGATTTATTTTTTGCCAGGACAGGGTTGGGGGGAATAGAGGAAGCATGTGAGTAGGGGAGCGGCAGACAGAGAGGGAGAGAAACCAATAAGCAGGTTCCCTATTGAGTGCAGAGCCCATGTATTGTGATTTTGTTTATACCTCATATGGAATTTGTATTCTTTTATAGTCTACCCAAAAGCAATTTTTGAAACCCCTCAAGGGTTCGCTATTTTCCCCAGGTAGCCTCGCATGGTAACCGCGGCCACTAGTTCTTCGTGTGTCACTCTGCCCTGCTTGCCTGTCCTGCCCTGGGCTAACCCTGGTGCACATGCAGGCTCTTCTCTTCCTAGCTCAGTGCTGACCTTGCTGGATTGTAATCCTTTGTGGATTGCTGGCTCTCACTATACACACCGATATTTACTTAAGAGTGGCAAGGTCTCTAGGTTATAACGGTGTATTGGTTTCCTATGGCCCTGGTAACAAATTAGCCCAAATTTAGTAACTTGAAACAACACAGATTTTTATCTTCTCTTTGTGGAAGACCGAAGTCTGAAATGAGTCTCAGCTCAAACTAAGGTGTCAGCAGAGCTGTGTTCCTTTCCAGAGGCTCTTGGGGACAGTCTGTTTCCTTGTCTTTTCCAGCTCCTAGAGGCTGCCTGCCTTCCTTGACTGATAGTTCTTTTCCATCTTTAAAGCCAGCAAAGGCTGGTCTCTCTCACATCACACCCATCAGCCTGGTTCTAACTCTTCTGGGCCCATACTCCACCTTTGAAGATTCTTGTGATTGGCCCACCTGGCTTACCCGTGCTGATCTCCTCAGTCCAAGGTCAACTGATTAGCAACCTTAATGCCATCCCTCCCCCCCACTATGTAATTTAATGTATTCACACGTCCTGGGGCTTAGGATATAGACATTCGTGGGAGTTTGGTGGAGACAGCATTCTGCCCAGCAAATGTAGTGAAGAACTAATGAAATCGCCAAAATGTCAGAGAGTGACAGCATCGAGCAAAGCATCTGCCTTATGTTTTAGTTTATGCATCCCAGAAGCAGACCCAGAGGATTTCTGTGCATACGGTTTTTGGTTTTGTTTTTAGATGATCCCTGGAAACACTGGTGGGAAGTGAAGGTATCGAGATAAGGAGGAGAAGGCAGCAATAAAAAGTGTGTTATCAAGGTACTTACCACGTGCATAGTGGAATTTAATCTGGGAACAATGAGTGGCAATGGGGAATGTGAGCCTCAGAGTCATCCCCCACCCCAGCAAGCATTAGTTTCTAGTGGACGGCTGCTCTTGGGGAAATGTAATTCCCAAGACCTTTGGACCATGTGCACTCCAGGCCAAAGAAAGCCCTCAAGCAAAGTGTTGGCAGTTGGAAGTTAGGTCAGAATGCATTGAAAATTCAAGGCCAAGGGAATACATATATATTAGGGGGTACCAGCAATGTTGGTTACAACTTGCATTGGAATTTGGAAATCTGATGTAGTAAAATTATGGTGCTGAGTAGCTAAATGGTTCCTTTAGTGATAGTTCCTGAACTTTCCAACCTGTCTTCTCAAAGATGATACAGAGAAGACCCACAGCTCCTTACAGGAAAAGCCCCAGCCTATCCCTGTTTCAATGAGAGGCATTCCTGTTTTCTGCTTTCTATGTTGATAGATTTTATATGAGAGAAAGAAAAGACACAGACACTTAGAGAAAAAAAAGAAAACCACTTTCTTGGCCTACAGATTATAAAAATTGTGTGTCAGGAATCTTTTCTGCCAGGTAGGAATTTGGGGAGCAAAGAAGAGCTCAATTTAATTTCCCTTGGGGTCTCTGCTGAAGGGACAAGAACAGAAATCTGGATTCAGTTTTGTTGGTAAAAATAATCTTTCCACCAAAAAAAAAAAAGTGAAAAGCTACATTGTTCAGGATCTTTGGACTCACTCATTTTAACACAGGCTGGGAGGTAGGAGTGAGGAGGAGGGGAGATTTTGAGCTGTTTAGTTTTAATGAAATATTTAAGGCTGAAATAATGGTTCTATATAGCTTTTGACATAATTTATTCTATTTTGTGTCAATTTGCCTGAAGACTATAATGTTGTGTGGTGGGGGGTTGGGAGCTGCAAAGGGCTCTCACCGAGTCATGGATTATAATTTACATCTAGAAAGTCTACATATTCCATAATTATGGTGTGCTATGAATTAGTAGAGTAATATTGAGTATCTCCAAACCCCTTATTATGGCTTCTCCCTTGAAATATGTTTTCAATATACATTTATTCAGCAGTGCTTAAACATGGCAAGTCATAAACACACGCTTTTTAAATCATGTGGCTACATTTTCTTCCTGCTTAAATGTAAGATCAGATGTTATTAACAGCAGAGGCTAGTGGAACGAGGAGAGGGGAGCTGTTAAAAAACAAATAGTATTTTTTACTTTAAAAGAAATGTCTCCTGTTTATGAGACTGTTCCCCTCGCCAGAAGAGGAGAGAGTGCTTAGAGGCTTTTGGTAGTTTCTCTGGTGACAATTTGTTTTATTTTTGTAGCACGTTACCTCCTAAGAGCAGTGTGTGTTTGAAATCTGCCACATATTACATGAATATGCTTGGCCAACGGATTTGGTCATTAATGCTCTCTGGCTAAGGTCCAGGAAGACGAGCTAATGATCCAGCTCTCAGATGATTAAGAACATGGTCCAAATGGCTGAAGCCCTGAAGAGGCTTCCTATAACTGTCTTTGAAGTGAGAATTTAACTTCATTCTTGTGGCAGGTGGCTCAGGCACTGAGCCACAGGATGAGGGAATTCCTCCCAGGGAACACAATTAAGTATTTTGGAAAAAGGCATTGCTCTCCAGGACATTTAAATGTCACTGTAGAGGCTGGCCTCTCCATGTTTTTAGCACTCCTGAAGCTGCTTATTTGAGTCCTGTGCTTGCAATTTTTGCCTGCTGACACCAGGTGGCAGCAGTAGTGAGGTCGTGCCAGGTTTCCTATTCTATAAGGCTAGGTTCTCTTCAGGGTAGCAAGTGAGATGAAAGGTATTGAGGAATTAAAGGAGTTCTTTATGAAAAGATAGCACTTGCTTAAAAACGCTACAGAGGTCACCTCCACTTTTAAATCTAACATAGTCATTGTAAAGGTCATGTGACTATGCCCTAACAAAAAGCTTTACCTATTTTTTATAAATATATTGAACTGAATTATAACGTGGTTTTATAGGGGGAACATTACTGTGTTTATGTAAACACAATATGCTCTCTACCACAGTTCAACAAGCTGTATCAAGCTTTGGATATGTGGTAACGTTTTAATAGCCTTGAATAAGAAATCCCATAGGTAAAATAAATATCTTGGTATTGGGAAATAATAGAATATAGGAAGATTATAATAGTACTAAAGTAAATCTAAAACATTAAGATAATGGGCCAAACTTAATGTCTAATGAGTTGCCTGACTTGTGACTTGTTATTTCACAAGAGGATAAAATTATTATTTTACATCTTGTGCTTTTGGTTTTCCATAGGTAGTGCAAGTATATGAAATGCAGGATAATGTTTGAATATATTTTAGAAGCGAGGAGGAGAGGAGAGATGGCATTCCTATGCCAGCAAATAAAACAAGTACTTACTTGGCAAATGATATATCCAGGTCTCTACTTGGTTGGTTTGATTCTCCTCAGTCACTGGGTGAAATCATAGAATGATCTGAGAGAAGGAGCAAAAAGTAACCCATAAAGGAAAAAAAAGTAACCCATAGGTCTTGATTAGAAATGAATAAGTGAAAGAAGAAAACCAATTAAAAAGTTTAGGTTAAAAGGAGGAACTGTTTGGTGTGTTTTTGGTTTTGTTTAAGATTCTATTTATTAGAGAGCACAGGGAGGAGAAGGGGTAGAGGGAGAGGGACAGGTAGGGTCCCTGCTAAGTGAAGAGCCCGAAGCAGGGCTTGATCCCTGGACCCTGGGATCATGACCTGAGCTGAAGGCAGATGCTTAGCCAACTGAGCTACCCAGGTAGGTGCCCCAAGGAGGAACTGTCTTATTTAAGAGTTATTAAGTTATATAATTGAGAGCATGATTTAAAGAAATAGGACCTCGTGGGTAAAAATTAATGCCATCCTTCCTAACACTTTAACTCTTCGGAATCAATTTTAAATTAAACATTGCTTTTCTTTCTTGTGGTCATAACGCTGACTCGCACTGAGTCTTCCAGTGCTTTTGGGGGGCTTCTCACAGCTCCCCATGGAAGAGAAGTCCTTCCTCCTATCTTCCACACATCAAATGCTTTAACCATGTGCTACTTGAAGCCTCCAGATGATGTTTAACTCAGCACTAACTTCTTGTAGTATTAATTCAGTTTATTCTTTCATAACCAATGGTCAGCGAAAACATGGGAGGGGGTATCGACTTTAGAGTGAGTCAGAAACCAAGCTTCACTCTTTACTGGCCATACAACTTTGAGCAAATAACCAAAGTATTTCTAAAATTAGAATAGTAATACCTACCTTCCGGGTAGAGGAGGTTGGACAGGAGCCTGTGTACAGTGGGTAAGTTCTCTGGACCTGGTTTACAGTAACAACTCAATAAATGTTAGTTATTATGACTGTCACTATTATTATTTTTAAGAATAGGTCTTCAGTTTCTAAATTTGAATATTCCATGTTCCTAAAATTGTTTTTAATACTGAAATAAAAGCAGAGAAAGTCCCTTCTTCACAAATCCTACAGCAATATCTCATGTGCTGGAACGCCTGGGTGGCTTAGTGGGTTAAGCATCTGCATGTGGCTCAGGTCATGATCCCAGATCCTGGGATCGAGTCCCTGCTCATCGGGGAGCCTGCTTCTCCCTCTCCCTCTGCCTGCCACTCCCTCTGCTTGTGCTCTCTCTCTTTCTCTCTCTGGCAAATAAATAAATAAATAAAATCTTTAAAAAATATGTCTCATGTGCTTTTCCACTTCCCCCTTTCCACTGAGGATCTAAATGTAAGCACACAGCTGGTGTCCTTAGCAGTGGTTTTCTTGGGTCCCTCTGACATAGTCTTTGTTAAACACACCTATTTGGATACAGACTTTTTCTTGTCAGAGCTATATTTCTTTTCAGAGCAGATGTTACAAACACACACATCTAGCCATGTTTCAGGTTTGCACTTTGTTTTAGGTAAGGGTTGGATTATTTTTCTTTTAACTAGAGTATAATTGACATATAATGTTACATTAGTTTCAGGTCTACAACATAGTGATTTGACAATTCTGTACTCAGTGCTCACCATGATAAATGTGGTCACTATTGTCACCATACGCTATTACAGTATTATTGACTTTATTCCCTATGCTGCACTTTTCATCTCCCTGGCTTATTTATTTTATAATTGGAAGTTTGTACCTCTTCGTTTCCATGATCTATTTTGCCCATCACCCCATCACCTTCCCCTCTGGCAACCACCAGTTTGTTCTCTGAATTTAAGAGTCTCTCTGGTTTTTGTTTGTTCATTTGTCTTTTAGATTCCACATATAAGTGAAATCATATGTGTTTGTCTTTCTCAGTCTGACTTACTTCACTTAGCATAATACCTTTCAGCTCCATCCATGCTGTTGCAAATGACAAGAATTCACTCTTTTTTATGACTGAGTAATGTTCCATTATATGTATATATCACATATCCTTTATCCGCTCATCTGTGGACGGACACGTGGGTTGTCCAAGATATGTCCAAGGTATGTCTTGCCTGTTGTAAATAAGGCTGCAAGAAACATAGGGTTGCATATACCTTTTTGAATTAGTGTTTTCATTTTCTTTGGGAAAATAATCACTGTGGAATTACTGAATCACGAGGTATTTCTATTTTTAATTTTTGAGGAACCTCCATACTGTTTTCCACAGTAATTGCACCAGTGTACATTCCCACCCACAGTGCACGAGGGTACCCTTTTCTCCACATCCTTGCGAACACTTGTTACCTCTTGTCTTTTGCATGTCTTCTTTGGAAAGATGTCTGTTTAGCTCCTCTGCCCATTTTTTTAATTGGATTTTTTTTTTTTTTTTTTGCTATTGGGTCATATCAGTTCTTTACATATTTTTGGATATTTACCCCTTATCTGATACATCATTTGTGAATATTTTCTCCCATGCAGTAGGTTACATTTTCGTTTTGTTGATTGTTTCATTTGCTGTGCAAAAGCTTGTTATTTTGATGCAGTCCCAGTAGTTTATTTTCGCTTTTTTCATTTTCTGAAGAGATAGATCCATAAGTATGTTGCTAAAGCCAATATCCAAGAGATTACTGCCTGTGTTTTCTTTTAGGAGTTTTATGGTTTCTGGTCTCACATTTAGGTATTTCATTCATTTTGAGTTTATTTTTGTGTATGGTATAAGAAAGTGGTCCAGTTTCATTCTTTTGCATGTAGCTGTCCAGTTTTTCTAGCACCATTGTACTTTCTTCTTTGTTGTAGATTAATTGACCTTATGTATAAGTGTGGAATTATCCCTGAGCTCTCTATTCAGTTCTATTGCTCCATGAGTCTGCTTTTGTGCCAGTAGCATACTGTTTGGATTATTGTAGCTTTGCAGTATATCTCGAAACCTGGAATTGTGATACCTCCAGCTTTGTTCTTCTTTCTCAAGATTGCGTTGGCTGGGTTGGTCATGTTTAATAAAGGGACAGATGAATATAGGGCTGCCAGTGCATTGTAAACTTGAAGAAGTTCTTTTTTTTTTTTTTCTGAGGTGGGGGAGAGGGTGCCCACGTAGCCCCTCCAAAGAGTCCTCCATGAGGACCACCTGAGTTACTCTGAAGCAAAAATTGTATTCCGTATGCTTACCAGTAATGTGAATAAAATGGCCAAAATAGTGATGTGGCTTTGGGAGATATAGAAGAAGAGCAGGTTGGATTTATTGTATTAATATGGAGTAGGGGGAAGGCAAAAGTAATCAGATTTGGGTTTCCCAGTGGAAGAGAAAAAGCAAGGATACAGGCTTGGTTTTAATTTAGCCATTAACTGGGCCAGCTGAATGTTCTATGCGTTACTTCATTCCTCAGTCTTTGGGTCAATAACTATAGAACTCTGTCCTCTTTTTTGTTTCTCTATCACTGAGTATTGATGAGTTCTGATTTGGAGATCTCTTGGTTGAGGTCAATGGTCATTCGGTTGGGATGAGCTCAGAGAGGATGTTACTGTGTGGTGTTTAGGACATGACCTAGCTTTAGCTCCTGCCCCTCCCCCCACCTGCTGGCCATATGATCTTGGGCAAGAAAAACCCCTCTATGCCTCATTGCCCTTATCTCTGTAATGGGAGAGGCAGGGATTCCTATCTCATTAGGTTGCTCTGCAGTTGGTAGGAGTGCTTACAGGGCTGCTGGGCACTGAGGAAGCCTCCACAAATGTTAAGTCAAAGTGAAGAGACCATTGAAGATGATGACAGTGGTGCCAAGGTCCCCAGTCCCCCCTCACCCCCACTGTGCCAAATTTGTTTTCCTACCTGCTGTTGCGCTGATGTTACAGTTGACGGGGATGCAAGAAAGCATCTAATCTCATTTTAAGGACATGAAGCTAGAAAGTGGTTAAGTGTCTTTTGTAAAGTCACCAGCTGGTTGGGGTCAGAGCCACGCCCCAAACTGTCAGCAGCAAAATACCAGTCTAGCGCTAATCACATCACATGTGCCATGCCAAATTCCCACTGGAATGAGACATTTCAAAGTGTAAATGCCCAAGAAGACTTAGCAGGCCCGGGATCTTCAGGACTTAAATGGAAGTTAGATTATACCCATTCATTTCGACTGCACAGCCAGTTTATAGAAAAGCTCATGAGGGGAGAAAGACAAAACGGAATTGAGACATTTAGAGGATGAACAATGTTCCAAGTCCAACCATTCCTCACAAAGTCAAGTGCAAAACTAGATAACATTTATGGCTTCAGAAAACACAGTTGTTTTGTTTTGTTTTATCTTTGGGCTCTGGCAAATATGAGGAATTTAGTTCGGTACAAACTGAATTTTTATAGAAGTGCAGTGAAAAATAAAATGCAGATGTCCTGCTCTTCTGAGCAAATGTGGCAGGGTGTCTCTGAAAGAAATAATATCTTAGAAATTCATCGGTCGCTGGAGGCCCAAGGGGCGAGGTTGGTGAGGTACATAGTGGGGACCTGTCCGTGGGCATTTCATAAGCCACAGGACAAGAACTTTTAAAGCCCTAAGAAAAGAAAGTTGGGGAGTTTTCCGGTGAAATTTTGGATTGAGAAAGAAAAGAAACCCACGTTTTGCTAAGCAAGATGGTCAGTCCAGTTCAGAGAATTGAGTCAGAGCTGAAATTCCCAGAATCATGGGAAAAACTAGTCAAGGACTCCCCTGGGGAGCACCCAGATCAAACACTGACCCCGGGGATCTCCTGCAGTTTGCTGATGGGGGGGACTGCTGCAGTTAGAGGCTTGGAACGGACTCAGGAAAAGACCCCAAACCCACAGGGACACAGGGAGTTGAAAGTGTGGTTTGGCCCTAGTGGAAAAGAAAGGAGGTTGGTCAAGAGAGGTCTGCTAATAGAAAGGCAGCTGAAAACAAGAAGCATCTGGAAAGGGCCATTTAATGCTTTAAACTCATGCCAAGCTAATTGAGTAATGTGAGCGCATGTTCTTGTAAATTATTCCAACTGCATATAGTTCTTCCCCTGAGATTGCCTTACCCTGCAGTTCACGATTGGTTGTGTGAACAGACTCTTGAGTGGGCTGTCGCTCTGCGTGTGCACGCGTGGTTTATAGATGGCAGTCTGCGTTCCTGGTACTCTGCGTGGATTGGGTTTTCACAAGTGGGGCAGATGCTAGAATTCCCATATTGTGGATGTAGACACTGAGGCTCTCTCAGAGCTCTTTGGCTGTGGTGGTCTTAGCTCCCTACGCTACACCGCCACGTCTGAAAATGCAGTGAGATGAGGCGAACACACAGACAAGTATGTGTTTCTGAATCCTTTCATCAGGAGGCTTTCCTCTGTGGGCCAGCCTTGGATGGTGATGTCTTTAGACTTACGCAAATCCCTTCCGCAAGGCCTGATGGAGGCCCCTTCCCTTCATAAAGTTGGGGATGAAAGTTCTAGCCATCGTCCAAATGAAGCATCTTGCTGTTCTTCACAGAGGACCTTCCCCCATCCCTGGTGTCCTACCCCCTCTGCTCTCCACACAGACGGCTCCCCCAGATCTCAGCCAGCCTCTTGTGTTTCTGCATGGAAGTCAGAGAATCTAGGTCAGTTTATCCAAGTAGAAAGTGTTATTTTATTGAGTTAACTCTGTGCAAACTGCTGCCTCAGTGCTTTATAGAAACAAAGTCCCTTGTGTCCAGGGCATTTTCTCTGGGAATTTTCAGAGGCCTCCAAGTAATCACTTAGATTTAAGATCAAACAATGAAAACCCTTCTTTTTTTAGAAATGGTGTTTCCCGGTAACACATGTCTCTCTTTTTAACTGTTTTGTCAGACACTAAATCAATTCAGCCTGTGGGACTGTGGAAAGGCTGTAAGTGAAATTACCAGTGCCCCGATGTCCGGAAAGATCGGAGTGCACCTGACCGAATGGGAGACTTAGACCCATTTCGTGATTCCAGAATTTCCTTGTTCTTCCTGTAACTTGACCCAGTACGTATCATTAAACCCAAACCGGTTATCACAGGAGACCGGGATCCTTTTGGTTGCTAAATATCATTTTGAGTTCGCTCTTCTCACCAGGGACAGATGTCTTTCCAATTATGTCTGTCCATTAATGTCTTAACATGAGAGTAATGCTTTCCAACGTTTTAGAGTAGCGCCATTCAGAGGGCAGCCTGTGGACCAGAGCCGGCCCGATAACATACCTACGGAAGTTAAGAATCGGCATTTAGAAACTTGTAGCATTTTGTTGTTGCTGTAACATTCAAACAGCATTTCATTTTTCTAGCAAGTTATCTTTATTTTATTAAAGTATTTATTATGGGGACGCCTGGGTGGCTCAGTTGGTTAAGCGGCTGCCTTCGGCTCAGGTCATGATCCCAGCGTCCTGGGATCGAGTCCCACATCGGGCTCCTTGCTCGGCGGGGAGCCTGCTTCTCCCTCTGCCTCTGCCTGCCACTCTGTCTGCCTGTGCTCGCTCTCTCTCTCTCTCTGACAAATAAATAAATAAAATCTTTTAAAAAAAAAAAGTATTTATTATGGAGTAGAAATGGACCTCCCCTCCCCCCACCCACACACAAAATTCTGGTCTTTGCCCAAAGATAGTTTGAGAAAACCTATAGTCACAGCATCCATCGTCTTATTGGCTGCCTCACGGTTTTGTGAGGGAGATGGGGATTGCATGTTAAGGTCCGGCTTACGGATAAATAAAGCTGGGCTCCGAGAGGTAAAAAGACCTGCCTGCCTTGGGTGTTATGTTGTGATCGCGTTCTCCTCACCCAGAGCCAGCAGTTTTCCAAAAGGTTTCACTCTGCTAACCACCGACAAGTTAAAGCAAGCTCATCTGCAAACTTGCTTGCCTGAGCTCTACCTCCTCTACCAGGAGGTCTCTCTGTACCACTGACCTGAATGATCTGTGAACTGATAACCTTTGATAACATTGTTCTCATTCAGGGAACCAGTTAGACCCCTACCGACTGGCTAATTCCCTGTGCTTTGCAAAAGCAGCTGAAAGGTGATAACAGCAGAGAAGCTCAGGGTTTGGAAGAGCACCCAAGGGACCATGAAGCCCTATGGCAGTGACCCCCACGCTACCTGGAACAGCCCTGCACCATGGGAAGAATGTACCATGCTAGACAGCATATTGTTGGGAGCAAAAGAGGCAGTTAGAAAGTCTTTCCTCGTGTCATGCCCACCCCTTCTCTCTTTTACCTGTTGACCCTATCTACGTCCTCAAGATACTAAGAACGAGTCCCAAAATTTAGCTACAGGCACTGTGTCTCTTCTGAATCATCTTCCTCCCAAGGCAAAACTCTCATTTGTGGAAGGGTTCCTTGGTTGGTATGGTTTCCACAGTACCCCACCCCAATCTCATCATCCTGGCCATGCTCTGAATTCTCTCTCGTCAGCGTCCATCCCAAAATGGGTGAGTGCTCCCACACTAAACCTGGCATTCAGTGGTGGTCTGTTGAGATTATGGGAAAAGGACCACTTCTCTCCATCCACACACTGTTACATGTAATGCGGTCTGAGGCCGTTTTGAGGCCGGTCACATTGCTGGGTTGTAATAAGATAAAGATACTAAATCCTTTTGATGTGAACATCTGCATCTGGCTAGTGGTTGATATTCCACTAATTTATTAACTGATGGATTCCTTTCTTCACCCGCCATCCAGTCAAGCGTCCGGCCAGCCAACCAGTGGCATTCCATTATACCTGCTTCAGGAGTTTAATCCTGAAATTTATTTTGGGGACGATACTGCTCAGTGGAAGGAAAGCAGTTTAGATCTTTTAATCTTCCTGGTTAATTTGATCTGGAGCCTCAGTGTCTGGGTAGGCATCAGCCCTCTGGTCCCTACGTCAGGGGATGGTTAGCTAATTAACCAAATCCCAAGTAGTTGCTGAGCTCTCTAGAATCTGAGTTTATCAGTGAGCTCCCCAGTAGACATTTCATTGGTTTCATCTGCCTCCCTCATCCTCCTTCCCTTCTAGAATCTGATCAAGGAGGTCTGTTTGCTGTGGCATCGAGGTTGTGCCTCTGGTTGTACCCAGCATCGCAGCCTCGGATGGCACGGTCGCGGCATCTGATGACCCATGCCAGAAATTTTATGTGGGTTGCCTCAGGGGCCCAGGGATGGAAGAGGAGTAGGAGGGAGATTGTTAACATTATTGTTTCACATGTTATAATAAGCATGTATGACTTCTATAATTAAGAAAAGTAATAATAGAAAAGATGAAAGAGAGAGGAAAGAGAAGCCCCTACTTGCTTGTTGGCTGGAGTTCAGTCCATAGTAGAACCTTCCCCCTCAGTAGCTGACTGACTTACTCATGACCCACTCACTTCCTGACTCCTCACATTCTGGCCTCTACCCTAACCATTCTATAGAGGGAATAAATGCTTCTTCCAGGCTTACTAATGACCCAGTTCAGAGGTGAGCAAACGACAGCCCAGGGACCAAATCCAGTGGGTCACCTGTTTTTGTAAATAAAGTTTTATTGGAACACAGCCCTGCCCATTTGTTTATACTAATTGCCTATGGCTGCTGTCCCAGTACAAGCACAGAACTGAGGAGTGGTGACAGAGACTGGATAGCTCACAAAGCCTGAAGTATTACTTTCTGGTTCTTTACAAAACCCAGTTTGCTGACCCCCATTCTGTGTTAATAAGTGCATTGATCAGTCCCTCTAGTGGTCCTGAGTCCCTTCCCACACTCCTCAGCCTCTCAGCTGCTTTGGCTCCGGGAACCCGCATTCTTGATGATTTCTTCCCCCAACCCCCGTGACTGTGAATCCTCGTTATCCTCTCCTTGTCCCTCTGACCACTTTCTTATTTCTATCTTCCATTCTGACCCTTACTTCAACCATAAACATACATAAGGGCACAGACTTCTGTCTTTTTGTTCACTTCTGTCTCCCTCGTGCCTCAAACAATGCCTGGTACGTGTATAGTGATGGGACAAGAGACCCTGACTGTCTAGAGGAAGGTTGATCAGAGCTGTTCCTTTCACGTCACCTTATGGGAGATCCTATTTGGACTTCAGAGGTGCGGAGGTATATCCCAGTGACAGTCTGAAAAGAGTTTAGCTTGGAGTCGTGAGCATGAGCCCAACACAGCCAAGATGCAGGAGCTCTGGGGTACCAGTTTCCATTTCATTGGTGCCAACATTTGAGCCTTTATTCTGATACATCCTGTGTGTGATGCAGGAAGGTGGTGGTGCTTCCGCTCACTTCCACATTTGGTCCAGTCTCCTAAAGATGACACAAAGGAGACTGGCTGAGCACTTGTAAGGGGCATGAGGAAAGAAAGTGAAACAAACAAGGGTGTCATGGAATGGCTCTTGGGCCCCTTTCTTCACAGACTCCCGGGTCCCTCTGCAACCACCACCACAGTAATAGATGAGAACTCTGCCATTCATTTCGTGGAGGGTGGTTATTTTTCCCTTGCCTCTTTGCATAGTTGATTTAGTGCAGGCCGCAAGTCCCCGGTGCAGTCAGGGAACAGCCAGGAGGCCGCTGTAGCTGGAACAGAGTGAGCCGCAGCGGGGCTGGAATTGTTCTATTTCTGTTACTGATCTTAGGAAAACATATATATAATCTTGGAAGTTGTGACCATCTGCCCTCTTCTTGAAAACGTAATCTTTAGAGGTCCAGCAAACCTCACTGATTGAGAGAACAGGGATGGCTCTGTTCTAGATGGTCCAAATGCCTGTCTCCACGGCTGTGGGAGTTTGAGACTGGTAATAGCAAAAGCAAGCATGTTCTTCATAACACTAAGCCTCTCCCATATTCTATTTGCATTTAAACCAGCTAACAGTGGATTCTCCTCTTTCTGTAGGAAGTTCTTCTGTATCTCTTTCACCTTGACTGTTTCTCTAGTTTTCTCTTTTCCTTTCGGAATTCTCTGTGGGTATGTATCCATCAGGATCATTTGGTCATAAGCAACAGAAGCCAGTTCGGACAGCTTAAGGGAGGAGAGATTCATTGAAAACCTACTGGGGGCTCCCAGAATGGACTAGAGTCTAGAGAACCAGATTTGAAGAAGAACTGGGCCCGAGTGGCTCTGGGAGGCCGGGAAGGAAGCCTCCTTGGGAACAGTTTGCCTGGAATGACGCCATTAAAAAGACTAATAAACTCAAGTCACATATTTCATCTTCCAGATTCTGAATTCCAGGAGAGAAAGCCCAACTGGAAGACTGGGACCAGTCCCCCCTGCCCGTACGGAGAAAAGAGGGGGTGACTGGGTCCTTTCAGTCGCTATAGTAAATGACTGTGGGAGGTACCTAGATTTTCTTTCCTATTGGAGTTCTACCCAGTGGGGTAGAGGTGATTTCCCCAGAGGAAATTAAGGTAGTGATAAGGAGGAAAAATTGATACTAAGCACTGCCCCCTCCTCCTCCCCCCAGCTCTGATGTCTATTCCAGGGTGCAATCAAGAGTCTCCTATTTCTGGGCACCTGGGTGGCTCAGTCAGTTGAACGTCTGATTCTTGGTTTCAGCTCAGATCATGATCTCAGGGACGTGGGGTGTTAGCCCCACGTGGGCTCTGCACTCAGCAGGGAGCCTGCGTGTTCCTCTCCCTCTGCTCCCCCTACTCACGGACTTCTCTCTCAAATGACTAAATCTAAAAAAAGAAAAAAGAGTCTCCTGTTTCTACTGTAGGACTAAAAAAACCAAAAAGCTGTTCAGTTCATTTGGGTCTTGATTCATCTGAGAATGGCTCAAGACACGTGAAATTTGACCAAATGACAGAATTTGATGTAACGAAGCTTTGCAGCCATCGCCTGTCATCGTTTCCCTGACCGGTTCTGCAGATAAGCCTATGACATTAGTACCTGGCGTTTCTGCAGGGCTTACCAAGGACCCTTCCAAGTATTTCCAGCCATCTTCTTGCATAATCCTTACAGCTCTGTGACATACATATTATTGTCCCTGTTGGCGCATGAGCAGCGGAGGGAAGGAAGGCGAAGTGGCTGGCTCACGTAGTGGTGGTGATCAGTCTGCTTCCTAAGCTTGTGCTGTAATCAGTCATTCATTCAAGATGATGACATTTATGTACACCGGTGGATCCCAACCCCAGGGTGCTTTTGCCTGAAAACATTTTTGGTTATTACACACAGCTGTGGGAGGTGCTTCTGGCTTTTAGTGGGTCGAGGCTGGATGTCTACCAAATGTCCTACCATGCACAAGACAAGCCCCACTAGAAAGAGTGATCTAGTCCCAGATGTCTATCATGCCAAGGCTGAGAAACCCTGAAACTTACACATGGACACATGGTTTGTGACTGCCCAGAGTCCCCGTCGCGCTGTGGAGTCAGAACATGAGCGTCAGTTGGCTCTTAGAAGATAAAGCTCACTGCGAGTGGGAGTCAGATGCTAATACGATCTTAGTTACCTATGACTTGCCCCAAAGAAAGCTCACCTAGAATCCCCCAGCTCCCACTCTCCCCTGACACACCCCTCCCAAGAGGACAAAGGTCAGTGCGTGTGCTCAGACCACGACCCTGACGAAGCCCTGTGCTCTGGGATGGGCCAGCCCTCTGTGAGTGTCCCAGTAACTCCTACGGACAGACAGCCTGGCAGATCCACTCACTCTGAACAGTGGCTATTTGCAAAGCGAGGCTGAGGTTGGCCAAAGAGGTCACAGTTGTCTGGTAATCAGATTATGTTGCTATATCCAACCTTGGCCATCTGTGACCCAATAGGGAACTATTAAGCCAACGGCATGGGCCTAAGTGAGATGGACGATAGCAATGATCCTTGGAACGATGGAATGACCAGAGAGACTGTGTAATAACCCCACTAACGGGGGTTAGCAGATGGGCCTTTCTGACAAGAGTAGGGCTTATCTGCTCCCCACAAAGGTGAATGAGATTGGAAATGTAAAATTAACCTCCTTCTATCGAATGTATCCCATGATCTACAAAGAAGGGCAAGAACCAAGCCTACGGCAGATTGACCCAAAGTTAATATTAGAAACTGCCTGTGATTTGGCCATGTATTTCAAAAGCTTTTATAGTCCCCTTCCTGGAAGCTATTTTAAAGAAATAATAAAAAAATATGTGCAGTGACGATGTACAGAGATGTTCATTGCAGCATTATATATATAAAACGGGCAGTAACATAAAGGACTAACAAGAAAAGAATGGCTATATAAATTAATTCACACCCATAGAAAGGAACATTATGCTGCCACTGAAAGCAATTTTTTCATGATATGGGGAAGTATCCACAATGTAAAGTTTAAATGAAAAATAAGTTTTAAAAAAACGTGCATATTCTGTGATCTGTAATAAAAAATATATGAATGCATAAAAAAGAGCAGAATAAAATAAATCAGAATATCAACAGGGATTTTTTCTGGAACATGGATTATGATTTGTTTTATTTTGGGGTTTTTTTTTTCAAATTTCATTATTTTTTGGATAATCTGCAGTGAGCCTCTGTTGCTTTGTTGTTGTCTTAAAAAGGTGCTGTTTTGTTTTGTTTTGCTGCCCAAAAGAACGAATCAGGTCCTCCAGTTGTGTGGAGACTCTGTAACTAGTTGTCCAGAATCTAGTTTAGCAACTATCTTCATTAAAACCAGTTCTTACCTGGAAAAGTAGGTAAGTTCATCTTGTATGTTATATCCTTTGTTGTGCTCACACCAGCGTTTACTTGAACATCGGAGAAGCCTCCTCCAGTTGCTGCTGGTAAATTGCATCACTGCCTATCTAGAATTTGGAAAAGAGGTGAAAATAGCTGTTTGACTTACTTGACATGATCCTCCCGGAAGTGCCTCAACATATCTACATGGTGGATCGTATCTTCAGGGGGCTGCTACCTTCCCGAGCATTTCCTTTCTTCTCGGCCTCTCTCTGCAATATTTAGATCTCTGTTCTAAACTGAAGGCAGTCTTCCAGGCAACAGCCTGTGTAGATCTGTGGTGGTCCTAGTTGCATTAAGTTCACCCAAGCTGTTGGTTTCAAGAACTAGAATCGAAGAGTTTCGACAATTTTGCGCCATTCTCTCTACATTCTCATTTTAGGAAAGATGGCAGCCATGGAGTCTCTTAGCCCACTTTCTTTGGTCTGCTGTGTGCGCATCACCTAGTCGAGGTGCCCGAGTGGCTCAGGCATCTGCCTGCCGTGTCTGTCTCTCCCAAGGTGGATCCTAATGATCCAAGTTAGGATCATTAATGTTGTGTGACTTGGATGGATCGTTCTCCACAGGCCCAGCCAGTGATCAGATGTTCACACGCTCTTCACCCTCCCTGCCGCAATACCCCTGTGCACACGGTTGGCACCGTTTTTGAGTAGCTGGCAAAGATGGAAAAGCAGGACCAGGGCTCCTAAGATAGAATGTCTCTCTGCACCCACACCCCTCCTGCAGCTCCTACATGGGTAGCTGCGAGCCCCCAGACTGAGCTGTGCCTCCCCTCCCTGCCCAGGTCTAGGCTCCCATTCCAGAGCCTTTGCCAACAGCCAATTCTTGTCAAGGGCTCCATGTATGTGGCACTGTTCTGGGTGATGGTGATAGCATGTGAAGAATTACTAAAATTATTAAAATTCCTGCCCTCCTAGAGCTCTAATTCTAGGGGAGGGGAAAGATAAGAAAGAAGACAAGTAAAATAAGGAGGTAAATAAAACTGGGAAGGGCAATAGGACTGGTAGAGGGAGGGCGTTACAATATTTGATACAGTAGTCTGATGGCACCCATCTGCAAATATACCGTTCCCCGGTTTTTAAATTCTACTGCTGATGGAAGCCTCTTGAGAAGATGACATCTGAGTAAAGGCTCAGAAGGTGAGGGAGAGAGCTGTAGGGACATCTGAGGGGAGAGTGCTCTAGGTGGAAGGAACAGGCAGTGCAAAGGCCCTGAGGTGGGAGCCTTCCCCTATATGTTTGAGGACCAACAAAGAAGCCAGTGTGTCCAGAGGGCAGTACACAAATGGGCAAAAGATGTGAGATGGCATCTGAGAGACCCCAGGGGACTTTGCACAGACCAGCTCCTACTCCAAGTTTGACGAGAAGCTGTTGGGTGTTTGGGGCAGAAGGGTAACATACTTGGGTATTAGTAGGCCCCAGCTGGCCACGAGTCTGGAACTAGATTACAGGGGAGGTAAGGGCAGAAGCAGAGAGAGTGGTTGGCAAGCTCTGACCATGTGGGAGTGGTGAGGTGGGGGTGGGGTTTCTGGGAATCACACGCCTCTCTTTCTCTCGTGGATTCAGGCCCAGTTGAGAAATCACTGCATAAATCAGAAGGAGATCAAAATGTCTGCCACTGGTTTCCAAGAGTCACCTTGGAATCTGAGAACCTTATCAGTGCTGGAGAAAAGCTGTTTTGTTTTAAAAGAAAAACAAACAAAAAAACCCCAGGATTTTTAAAAATAATTGAAACAATATAGGCTTGCTACAGACAATTTGGAAAGTACTGAAATTTATAAAGAAAATATAAATCACAGTCCCATGTCCCAGATATAAGCCCTATTAATATTCTATTTTATTCTCCCCTTTTTTTCTATTCCTATATGTGTGTATGTTTATTACTTTAGTTAAATTTTACACTGGAACTATTTCCCCATGTTGTTAGTCTTTGAAAAGTATTTTTAACAGCAATATAATGTTCCTTGCTGTGATTATAAATTAATTTATATAGTCATTTGCTTATTGGAGGATGTGGCTCACCTGTGTAGCCCTGATAGACTTCCTGAACTACACCCCCAAATCAGATACACTTAACCACACTGTCCGAGGCAGTGTTCATACCTGAAGGCCTCCTCCTAGGGCAGAGCAAACTCATGATGGGAATTTCCACCTCATGGAACCCAGGCCCATGTACCTTTTCTTATAGGTAGGCAGACAGGTAGATGTTGAGAAGGCCCAGAGGGGCTTGAACCCAGAACACTAAGTGCCTTCCTTCAGACCCACCAAGACAAGTCCCTGTACCTCCCTGGGAAAAGGAGAAAGAGAGGTAGGGAGAAAGGTCAAGAGTGTCACCCTACTGAAAGACCTGCCCAGGGAAACCCAAGGCCAGGGAAGCAGAGGTACCCTCCTACCACTGAGGATTTAATAGGTAATGAATGTCAAGTTCTTGGTCATGGCAAATGCTTAATAAATGTTGTCTTCTCCCTTTCCCCACCACTGTGAGGAAAAATACCAGAATTCCATAAAGTGAATATTCACATGTGCCAGTGTAAAGGCACAAGCTGGATTAGTGGACAGTCATTCCTAATTGTGCCGACCTAGTGACCCCTCTACAGACTGTAGGATCAGCTCGGTAATTCTCCCCTGGTATAATTTTGTTAGCCATCCTTCTCACCGTGGGCCTAGTTGAATATGCTCAAGAGAAAAAGAAAGAGCCCCAAGTCGGCCAGTCTCTCCATAACCTCAGTTGGAGCTGAATACTTGTTTATTTATGAATGAACGGATGAGGAGGTGGATGAGTATATGGACAGACAGACGGACGGGTGGATGCATGGACAGATGGAAGGAAGGAAAGAAGAAAGCGTGCATGATTGAAGGAAGAGTAAATGAAGACAGTCATTTATAATTTTTGTTTCTTTCTCTGAAAAGGTGAAAGGGAAATAATGTTTTTACAAGAGCCAGTGTCTTTTCCATTTTGCAGGTGAAATAAAAACCCAAAATGAAAATCTCTCATTTCTGCTGGAAGAAAGTAAAGAGCCACATTATGATCTAAGTAGCACATTTTATCTGTTTGAGCTGGGGGAGCGGAAGATGGGGTTGGTTTTCTAGCTTGAGTGACATAAATCTGCTCCCCCGCCATCAAATATATTGTTATTGCTTTGATTCATTTGACTTTTTTTTTTTGAAGTGGACTATGGTTTGTGTGCAGTGTTTGAAGTAATTGGAGTGAGTGCTTCTCCCTAGAGACAGAATCAATCACCGTTGCAGAAGATGATGACATTTTAGAAAGAAACTCTGAGGAAAATGTCATGCTTAAAAAATTAGATTTAAACACACTGGCTCCAGATTGATTTTTATTACACTCAAATGGATACCCTGATTGATTATCAGTCTTACAAATGTTTAGCACATTTCTCACTTCTCTAATAATCAGAATAATCTAATTTTCAATGTCATTTAATGTACTGTATTCAAGGTTATAATAGATCATATTTCTAATAAAACACAGCAATTATGTAATGAATAATACAGGAGGACCAGCATTCAGATTCCCTGGGTTTTAAGGCAGTGCCAGTGCATAAGCCCAGTCCTTTCAGTGTGATGTACATTCTGAGTCTTTGACTGCGTCATAAAGGAGTTTTTTCCTCCCCTGCTGGTGCTCTGAATGGAACTTTGCCAGACTTGACCAAAAACAACAACAACAACAAAAACCAACAACAACAAAAACAAAACAAAAAACCAACAACTCCCCCCTCAAATTTCTGGGAGGAACCACAAGGTTTGGATCTTTTTAATATATGTTACTGGTGCACCTGGAGAAAAGTGACAGGTTGCCAAGTTATTTATTGAATTTCTCTGGCAATTGCTGCTTTCCCCCCATTTTTGATATATATCCCCTGGAGAAATACCATATTTTAGTTCTAAATATTTTTCCAATATCCATTGTAGCAGCAGCTGACCTTACAGATGTCCCCCGGTAAGCCACGGGATATCTAATTTTGAGGAGGTTTGACTCTATATTTAGAGTCTAATATTTACCTGATGGTGTTTACTTTGTTGTTGTGTTGTTTTCCTTTGAAGAGGTCTGACTCACTTTGGGAAGTAAGTTGTGCTTTTTATATCTGTGGCTTCTGCTCCGTTCCAGTCATGTCAAAATCTGGGTTAGGAACTGTGGATTTCTCGTGACGGCTTGTGGCTCCGTTTGATGATCTGGTGTGTAGGAAGTGGCATGAAAACCTGATAAGCTAACAAGCAGTAACACTTTAGGATTTTCCCCTTTTAGGCTGTGCTCTTGGGCGAGGGCATCCAGGGGCAGCGAGAGGAACAGAGGAGGCCAATGAGCTGTCGGGCCTCAAGACGTTTAGAGACTAAGGGAAAGGACTTCGGGCAGAAGGCTCAGTCCTAAAATCGTCCTGAGTATGAACCTGGTAGCTTGAGAACCTCAGAAGGTCCAAAGGTTCTAGAAGATCTCAACAGAGGCAACTGAGGGGCCAATACAAACAAGATACCATTTAACAGAGATGAGTGTCGAGTCCTGATTAAGATTCATCCACGGCAGGGTTGAAACCAGAGGTGAAGAGCAGATGGCCAAGCCTTGCTGTGATCTAACTCAGGGTAGGAATGCGTCTTCCCTCCGAAGATCTGTGGTTAGTCAGATCATGACAGACCACCAAAAGCATTTGGATCTGTGGCTGGTCAGAGCACATCTTGGGACATTGTTGTTTTGTGTTCTGAGGCCCTTATTTTAAGAGCTAACTTATCTAGAACATTATCCATAGAACATTACCCATGCCAGGACGAAGAGGATGGCAGGAGGTCATCCGGGTATCTGCTGTCTGGTGTGAACACGCTGAAGTTCAGAGGGTAGAGAAAACCCAGTGTTCGGAGAAGATAATTGCTCTCACCAGTTTGAGAAATGAAAAGCAAAAAAAGGAAAGTTTGCTAACATTTGTTGGGTACTAGATCTTTTCAGCACTTCTATTTGATTATTGCCATTTTTTAATGGTCATGGCAACTAACGTGGAGAGAGGCTAGGTAAACTGCCCAAATTTACACAACTATTGAGCTACAGAGCTGAGATTAAAACCCAGCTCTCGTGACCACCATAGTGGGCGCTCACGGCCGTGGTCACTTGGGATGCGCCATATCTGGAGAATCACTAAGGTCCCCTCCAACTGTCAGTTTGGTGGGTTTTAATTCAGAATACAGGTTCAGTGGCACTTCCTGATACTTGGAAACATTTCAAGCATAAGGAGGAAGTACTCTCTCATCTGGAAGTACTTGCTGCTTAAATAAACAGAAGTGTCGAGAGAGTAAAGACACCCTTGCAGTTACGCTGTCTACACTGGCACTAAAACTATCCCTACGCTGTTGAAAGTGGCTGTTCTCGATGCTGACTTTCCACCAGGAAATTTCCCGGAGCCTCAAGGAAAGGCTGTGTGTGTGTGTGTGTGTGTGTGTGTGTCTGTCTGTCTGTCTCTCCTAAGGGGTTGAGAAGGAGATAGTGTATAAAATTAATGAGAAAAATAATTTTTAAAGGCTTTCAGGACAAAGCCTGAGTAGGGTATTTGGAAAGGGAAAGAGAGGCTTTAAATGATGTCCTTGTGGTAAGGACTGAAGGTCGTCTGAGTTCACAGGTTGTTATTGGGGCCCAGCAAGAGAGAGTAACAGTTTTAGCTCTGTTTTAGCTCTAACAGTAATATTTGTACTTTTCCTTCTGATTTGCGTTGTATTTTCCTACCACTTACAGATGAGCCGATGTCTGCGAAGCATCGCTAAGGGAGAGAATGGCCTTGAGCAATAGTGAGCGGGTAGACTAAGTGGACCTCAGTAGACAGGTAGGGTGAGGAGGAGAGAAGGATGGGTCTGCCTCTCTCACTGGGACTTGAGCCACTGGGTGGCCTGTGGTCGAAGTCACAGAGATGGCAGCGCCAGTGGAAGAAGAGTTAGGGAGGATAGTTAAAGAGTCTGTTTAGGAGACAAAGTGAGGGGCCAGGAGATATCTAGTGAGAAGTCACATACACACATCTGATGCTTGGAAGAAAGGCCAGGGCTGGGGATCTGAGCCTTCTGTATCTGCTTGGTAGGGAAGGGCTTGGGCATGGGCTTGATGACCCATGAAGAGTGTGAGAAGGTAGGGATTCCAGAGGTGGGCATCCTTTCAGGGGGCCTTGTGGGGCTCCCAGCATAAGGGTGTCTCAGTGGAGTGTTTCTTGGCTTTCCTGATCAAGCCCTCAATCTCTCTTTTATCAACCTGGGAGTCCCAGCAGTTCTCAGAAAAGACAACCCAGACCACGTCCACCGACATTCCTCTTTTTGAAGTTAGTCCGCTCAAGGAACTTTTTAATAACCATGATTCATTCTTGCTATTTGTATAAAGTCTGGACACATTCTAAGAAAGCCCCATAACCCATTGACCTTCCCCTGTTTCTAAATAAATGTGGACGTCGCTGAGAGCTCTGGGGCAAGGAGGTGAAACTGATAATCATAGGTGACCACAAGCCCCTCAGCAGTCAAGGTACCTAGTAGCAAAAACAATTGACACGATTAAAAATGGCAGTTCCTGGAGCTGAGCAACCATTCACTGTGCAATTTCCTGAATTCAGTCAAAAGATCATGGGGTAAGTGGGGGAACAGGCTGGGCAGGGGATTCAGTGGCATTAATGAGAAAAATATTATTTTAGAGTCCAGCATTCCTTTCCAGCTTAAGGTCTGGCCAACCTTAAATGCGCGCAAAGTTATGCCATATGTTTCTCCAGATAATGAAAGTGGCTAAGAAGGGGGAGGGGATGGGGTTGGGGGCAGGGGTGGCCAGCTCTTGTTGAAAGTGACTAGGTTGTTAAGTGGAAGGGACTTGGTAAAGAAGAGGGGAACATCCCATGTCAGTGACTGGGGAGGACAACTTGTTCGCTCTGCTTATGTTCTGGAAGTTTCCAGCACAGCTGCCTCTGCTTGGAGTACATCAAGGTCCATTAGGCACTAACTTTGGATATGGTTGCCCCTCCTGTGTTTTTGGACAAGCAGTTCTCACCTTTGACTTCTCTGCCTACTAAAATCTACTGGAAGGAGATAATATCTCACCCTCTCCCCCAGAGGGAAGCAAGCATATGATGAGAAGTTAGAAAATGGGGCACCAGGGAGGCTCAGTTGACTCTTGATTTTGGTCATGATCTCAGGGTCGTGAGATCGAGCCCCACATTGGGCTCCATATTGGACCTGGAGCCTGCTTAGGATTCTCTCTGTCCCTCTGCCTCTGCCCTTCTCCCCTACCACTCTCCCTCTCCAAAAAAAAAAAAAAAATTATGAAAGAAAGGAGTTTGAAATATATATAGATGAAAGGATTTAATGGCAAGGGTTTGCTTCAAAGTAATCTGGAGGAAGGGATGGGAGTGAAGAGGAAAGATGATGGGCCATAAATTAATAATTGACGCTGGGCTTTGAATGGATGGGAGCTCATTACGGATATTATTTTCTTTACTTTTGGTATGTTTGAAATTTTCCTTAATAGATGTGCTTAAATATATATACATATGTCATTTGTCAAGACAGGAAGTTATGGACTTTTTAAGGTATGATTCAGTGTTTTGAAGCTTTAAAATCTAAAAACAGACACCTTACAAAAGAAGATGTGCAAAGTATAATTAATTCACTTGATGAATTTTATGAAACACATGAAAAGCAACAGCGCTTAAATATTTTAAAATTACTCCTAGGGAGATGTTTTTCTGCCATCTTTTGTGCATTTTTTTCAGGACAGACTCAGGTAAATAAAACCGAACTCTTTTGGTTGCAATCTATAGACCTCTCTGGCTCTCTGAGCTCTAACTGACTCTTCCTTGGTTGGGGGCCTTCCTGGTGGAGGGTGACCTTTGCCTCCAGTGCCCAAGCACACCCTTCAGCATCCCAGGAGGAATGACAGGCAGGGCAGCAGATAACTTTTCTTTAGAGAATTCCCAGAATCTTCACATCTTCCCCCACCTCTGTGTGAACTCATTTTATCTCTTTGTGAGGTTCCTTTTTTGACTAAGCCACTTTCCAGAAGAGCAGCAGGTAGTGCAAGGACTTCAGAGAAGCTAGGAGTACTTACGTGTTGAAGAAGAAATTAGGATTTGGGGAGGAGAATGTCACTGGATGTCACACGTGGTTGGGAGACCATGCTTTTTATGAAGCTTGGTACAACTGAAAGTTCCCTCACATCTCCAGAGCACTTTTCCCACCCCAACCTCAGGTCCCTGGGTCTGTTTCTGTTCCCAAGATCTTGCTCCTGCTTTCCCCTCAGTCTAGAATGTTCTTCACCTAATTAGCTGCCACTCAGCTCTAATCTTCCTTGTCATGGGAAGAATTTCTCCGGCCACCCTCCCGTCCCCACTCCCCATCCATGTCTCTGTTGCCCTTACTGCTCTGGGGTGTAATGACCCATTATCCCGCATGTGGTTAGGTGAGGAGAGCCTGCCTCTCTTCTGGACCAGGGATCTGGAAATACTGCAGGGGAAAGGAAGGGGGATTTCCCAGGAGAAAATGTCTGTGGGGGCACGGGTTTGTTGCTGGGCAGAAAAAAAATGATTGACGCTTTTGTTCTGGTGCCTGAAAACTGAAATTAACCAAGAAAACAAACACAGGAGAAGAAGGTGGGTTTTAAAGTGTTTTCTTTTTTTGTTAAATGTACTTTCCTCCCTAATTTGGATTTACTGCCCAAACAGTTTCTTAACAACCAAGGACATCTTCTGAAGTACAGCACTGCAAACTACAGTGGACATCCTACACCCACATCTGGCCTCCAGCTTGTTTGGGAAAGAGAAAGCTCTGTTGGCACCCAGCCGTGCTCTTCGTTGACGTAGGGTCCTGCCTCCTGTCATCCTGCAGTGGCACAGTAGTTGGCAATAGAGGCTCTGAGGCCCACCCAGCCTGCCGCCTATTTGCTAGCTGGCATTTTATGGAAAACGTTTGCCCCCCAGCCCTGATCGGGACTGGGACTCAATGAGGCCTCCCTCACCATCTTGTGTCTAGCAGCTGTCCCAGTGCCAGCTGCAGGGTTGTGTAGGTGCCCTATAAAGATTTGAGTTTAATTACTGAATGAATGAACAGGCAGATTAGTAGCTATTCTAGCTTGTAGTTTACTTTCTGTGACCAGCTCTTTGGCCCAGTGCATGTGATCCTTTCTGCCCCCAGGCCCCCCCCTCATTGCTCCTTTACCTCCCCACTCATCAGAGAGGCCTCTCCTGTCCACCCTTCCTTCCACAACAGCCCCTGCCCCTTCCCTGCCCTCTATGTGGTTTTTCTTTGTGACACTTGTCATTATCTGGCCTTATATTGTCTATGCATTTGTTTATGGGCGGCCTTCCGAAAGAAGAAAATAAACTCCAAGAAGCCAAAAACATTGCCTTGTTCAGCGTTACATCCCCAGCACCTGGAACAGTGCCTGAAACACAATTGGGCACCTGGTAAATATTTTTGAATTAAGGACCACCTTTAGAATTGACAGCCTGTAGCCCAGGACTTCCTTGTATGCCCTCCCGTGGTGTCTTGGATGGGAGCTGTCTTCCCACTCAATCCCAAACACTGTCTTATCCTGTGGCCACACCCCACCGGATGGATTGGTAAGAAATAGCAGGCCACGGGTGGGAGGTGGGAGTCTTCCACCGCTTTCTGTTCTAGGCGCTCCTTTCCTCTCCCCGCTGAGCCTCGAAGGCCGTGTCTGCCTTCGAAGGCACCGGCAGATGTCCTTTTGATTAAAAGGAGAGGAAAGCATGTACTGGGTGTGGGTGTGGGTGTTAAAGGAAGGGCAGAGGGAAGTGAATTGTACAGGTCTGGCAGGGACGTTGTGTGTCCTTTCTTGGACGTCTCGTATTTTTTTTGACCCCTCCGCCGAAGCATTCCCGGGAATAGAGACTGGGTTCTCGGCCCGTGTTGAGCTTCCAAGTACACGGCTGGGAGCAACGCAGAGGATGGGAAAGATGGCTTTATTTCTTCTCCAAACGACTCTCTGGAGAAATAAATACCTGAGAATTAAAGCTGTGTAGGCCAGAAAGAGGATTTTTGTGAACTAAATAGGATTTTAGCAATCCCTCACAGATGAGGACAATTTAGGATGATCTATTTATACGGAGAAACTGATAAGTTCACTCGAGGGAAGGCTAAGTTGGCTCCAATCTGGCCGGCACTTCACGTACCGAGATTGACTTGGGGGCTGTGGCCTGCGTCTGCTGTTTCATTTCTAACGTTCTCTCTTAGTCACACATGTGGCCTGAGAGTGACCTCTCCATCACCTCGGTGGCAGCCCAGGCCAAGTAGGAAAATTCCTTAATTATAGTCCTTGCTACATTCTTGTTTAACACTAATCTTTTTAAAAAGAAAACTGATTCAAGAAGTATTTTATGAGCATACATAGTTAGGAGTTAGACCCAGGTTTGAGTTCTGGCCCTGTTGTGTGACATTTAAGGCACGAAGGCACTGGGAATTCCATACATCGTGTTCCTCCTTCTTTGTCCCTTCATCATTCTCCAAGCCAGAAACCAACAGGTCACCCCTTCCCTCTTCCCACTGCCTGGCACGCCCATACCTCTTACCCTGACCCTTCCCTGTAGTTCTGCCCCAGTTCGGACATCCCTCTTCTTGCACTTGGAGCTTGTAGTGGCCCCCTCAGGGATCTCTCTACTGCCAGTCATTTCTTCACCATGAACAGAGCAACCATTTGAAATGGCAGCTCTAATAATATCATGGCCACTAACGACCCAAATGCACCTGACACCCACGGATCCTTGGCGAGAGTCACAGGATAATGTGAGCTGTGGTCAGCCTGAGTCTGACCTTAAGCCCTGGCCCTGTTTGCAGAGCTTCAGAGCTTCCCTGTTCTGTCCAGGCCTTCGAAACTGCTCTGCCCTCTGCCTGCAGAGCCTTCCCGCCTTCGAGCCTCTGCTCAGCCAGAGGCTCCTCTTGCTTTCATTCTCTGCACGGACAGATCTCAAGAGACTGCATCTCCCAGCATCTTGCAGCTCCATGCCAACCTCCCAGGGAGCCTCTACAAATTCATACAGCTTTTCTAGTTTGTAAACATGAGTGGTTCTACTGACCTCTCTTACAGGTTTGATTGTAGAAAAACAAGTTTTCAAGGGCCTGGACTCAAGTGTATTTCCTGTGCTGAGTTTTGAAGGGCTTTTCCTGGCCTCCTCTTAACCCTCCCTGCCCCCAGTCTGGCTTCCATCATCCTCATGGCTCTGCTAGAAATGTTCTCTTGAAAGGCACCACTTTCTCCATTGCCAAAACCACTGAACTTTGCTTTCTCTTCATTCTTTCTGACTGTCAGCTACAGTGGAAGCTTGGCCACATGGCTGCTGCCTCAGATCATTTTCTCCATCAGTTTCTAAGATTTGTTACGATCCCAGTTTTCCTGCCACTCTTCATCTGCTTCCATCATTGTGTCCTCTCACCTTTCCCACCAACAGCTGGCAACTCCCAAGAATCGGTTCCTAAGCCTCCTGTTTTCCTTCCTCTCTCTTGCATTGGCCACCCCATCGTGACTTGGGACAGTCGTCCCTTAGATTTTAACTCCTGAGTAATCTAATTTCCCATTCTCCTGCCTGCTCCGTAGTTCCGTCTCTCGAAGAACCTCTGGGCTTGCCACTTGGCTTTCTGTCTCATGTGCCCCCAAGCCAGCCTCGTCATCATCCTGCCCAAAACTGGATTCTTTATTCCCCACCAAACTTTACTTTTATTTGGGATACCATCAATATCCCGGTACCAGGGTTAGAATACTGTTGGTATGTCCAAGTCGCCTTCTTCATCACCCTCACTCAGCCCGTCATCAAGCCCAGCAGACTTCTTCACTAGAGTGTGTCCCTACATACCCCTTTTCTCCCCGCTCCTCTTTATACCAATCTAATATTTTCTTCCCACCAACCCCCAGTCTCCAACTTTTTCCTCTAGGCAGACCAGCCACCCACCCTGCTCACCTACAAACCTGATGCAGACATTTCTGGAAGCATTTCCTCGTGTCCTCCCCACCCTCCCATCTGGAATGTTCTTCCTACTTCTTTTTGCCTCCCTACTGAGATCCACCCTTTCAAAGCCATCTGAAAACCAACTTCTCTCGTAGAACTATGTTGTTTCTAACCCCTTAGGTGTTTCATATACTGTTATCATCCCAAGCGTCTCCTTCCCCTTCAAGCTTTATTCATTTAAGGAATACTTGTTGAGTGTCCTTGGAAAAGACACTGCCCTGAGGATGCCAGAATGAATAAGACCTAGGATACTCCTACAGGGCACTCAGCTCAAGATTCCTCTTTCCTATGACTTTTTTCTTGACTCCCACAGACTGAACTACACCAGCTCCCTCATCTGAGGGTCTAAGTGCATCTCACACCATATGCCTTAGATGTTGTGCTCCTATTGCTTCAATCAACGAATGAATATTCTGGCATCTAGCTGACTGCGTGATAGTTCTTTGGGTGACTCTCTTTTACTAGAATGTGAACTCTTAAAAATACTCAGTAACTATTTGAACAGATGAAGAACTAAATTAACAGATGAATGGATGGGTGGGTGGGTGGAAAAATTGATAAAAGGAGAGACAGATGGATAAATGGATAGCTCAATGGAAGAAAACAGTAGGAATGAGGGATAAATGGATGGACAGACAGATGAACAGCTGAGTGGATGGACAAATGGAGAGATGAAAGGATGAAAGGATGGATAGATGGATGGACAGACAGAGATGGATGGAAAAAAACCCTGCAGTTAAGAGAGACCTCAGTGGTAACCTTACCACCTGTTGTAAAAATGGCTTTTAAAATAACTTAGAACTAAGATAGCCTCCAAAAACATTAACAGTAAATTTAAATTAATTCAAATTATTAGGAAAAGAGGTCATGGTTTATTGAGTAACTGTATCCAATAGTAGGCTAGCTTATATCTCATCCATGGATTACCAGTTCCTTAAAAGTTAAAATTAATAGATTGCATTTAGAATAAAAGCTCTACTGAACAGTATACTTATTTGGTGATTCTGAAAGCCCTTAGAACCCTTAGGGCTTCGAGGATACCAGTGAGAATCACTTAGGGATATATAGGCGGGGGTAAATCATTTGAATGTCTTAAAGTGAGAGTTTTTCATTTAAACTAACTATGTAACATATACAACCACACATTCACGTGACCATTTCTCTGGGGATTTAGGTTTCTAAAATTGACTTGACAGCATGCAGGCACTTCTCTACCGTAATGTCCTAAATAGGGTGTTTGGCACACGTCAGGCCAACACGCAGACATTTATCTGTCTCTCTTGGACACCTCACTGATACACGGATGGAGGCAGAAACTAGTCAAGTGTGTCAAGCAGTATCTCGAAAAGTTGGATCCCAAGAAGGTGAACATGGTCACATCCTTTGCTAAGTCAGGTTCACATGGGAAGTCCTGCTGTCCAGGTGAACCCACTGGAAGTTTAAAAACCGTTCAGTGTACCTATCCTCCACCCTTTCCTTCATCTCCAGTTATGCAGGCTCAGGGCTGGAGCATTGGTTTTGCCTTGGATGAAAACTCTTTTCCTCCTTTACTTTATTTTCCTTCCTTATTTTCTTCCTTATTTATTTTCCCTGTTTCTTTCTCTTTTCTTTCTCTGCTGCTGCATCAAAATTTCACATCTGACATCCCAGAGTATTCCATATATATTAAACCCTCATAGTCTATATATCATGTGCATTTCATTTGAGGAATAAGATGTGCTTTATTGGACTTAGTATCTTCAGTAGCTACAGAACTCAATAAACGCAGAAAAGAAATTGGTGTGGGGCTTCCACTGTTTGAGTACATGTTACACTGTATTGCATCTACTTACATATCCAAATATATGTAAGAGTCCTATGTGTGATGGGAAAAAAATGAATGTCCCCATTTTTCAGATGAGGAAGCTGAGGCCTAAGAACATTTAGAGATTATCCTGAGTTTGTACAGGTAGTAAATGATGCACTAAATGCAAGCCTCTGGAATATTGGCCCAGTCCCTTGACCATTGTACACTTGACCATTGTACCTTTCATGTAATTTAAGTCCATGGAGAACAATTTCCTAACTTCTCTGTGTTGTAACAGGGTAGGATCTTGAACCTTGAGTTGGAGGAATGACAAATTATCCTTTATCTTGCCTTAACCACTGAATAAAAGCAACCATTGATTCAGACATACCATGGGTCAAAAGAGCATGGGGCCATGCGCTACTGTTGCAGAAACACTCTTTCCACACACCGTATCAGTTAGCTATTGCTGTATAACAAACCACCCCAAAGCTCAGTGGCTTGAAACAGTAAGCATTCGTTATTGCTTACAAAACTCTCGATTGACCGGGTGGTACTTCTGGGTTCACTGGGCTCTCTCATGAGCCTGAGGTTAGCTTCAGATTGGATAAGCAATTCTGCTCATCTTCCCTGAATGCTCTCCCGGTCCTGGGAAGGTTGGGTCTAGATTGATCTTGGATGGTCCTACTTAGCTGGACTAATCGTGCTCTCTTCCACATGATCTCTCATTTTCCAGCAGGTTAGCCTGGACCTGTTCACCTGTTAGTGATGAGGTTATAAAAGGAACAGGCAGAAGTATGCAAGATCTTTTGAAGTCTTGGCTTGGAAATGCTATAACTTTACTACCACTGCATTCTGTTGGTTAGAGCGAGTCAGAAACCATCTCAGATGCAGGGGCCGTGGCGTGGTCTCCACCCTCTTGATGGGAGGGGCTGCTAAGCCAGTGCAAACAGGGCACAAGAGGAAGACACAGAGGACTAGGGCCCATCTTTGCAGTCAAGCCACACGCAAACATGGCCCCCATTTCCCGGCACTCCGGAGCCGCCTGACTTTCCGGTTGGTCTGGGTTTATCAAAGGGTCATACTCCCCAAGAGGAATCGCTGAGCCTCCCCTCAGAGTTTTTTACAGGCTAAGTAAAGTACCTCATTTCCATTTTTTAAAAAGCGTTTTAAGAGGGAAAATATAAGAAAGGCAAGCAGAACTGAAATTCACTTTCTGAAAATTAATTGGGTGTAGAGAACAGTAGGGATGAAAATTTTGACCATTAGAATTTATTGTGATAGAGATTGTTGTTTAATATTTGAAAGCCTGTAACTTGCCATGAAGAATATATCTGACACAGAGCAGGATACAGGTTTATCTGGAACAGTCTGCTGCCGGGAAATTTCTTTTTGTCATCCCCACACCCCAGTCAGATGCTGCTTTGAAAGGCAGTCCATGTGCCAGGATCACTGCTCAGTCATTTGCCCTAGATGCATGGATCCTGACTTTAAGATGATAGATGCCTGAATCTGAGACTGCCTGCATTTTTATGAAGTTAAAAACAAAAAAACATGACCACACAGTCTTTCAGATATAGGAGGGCACATTGAACTTCAATGAACTTCTGCACAGTAAACTTCAGCTTGACATGTAACAAAGAACTTGCTGCCCACGGTATGGCTTATGGGAATTGATGCTGAACTCTCCTTTCTCCACGTTAAGCCCTTCATCTCAGCCCCCATCATGTGGGATAGCTCTGCCACAAGCACAAAGCCAAGGACACACCCACCTCCCATGGGCAGGATTTAGGGAAAGCCGTCACTGACAGTAAGTAGCCCATTGCTGCCAGAGCCAACGTGCAGAGAGGGTCCACTGATGATGAAGGAACTGCTCGTTGTCAAAGCTCTTGTGTTTTTTAAAATCACGCAGGAGTGTTTTATTGTCCCTCATCTCTGGAGTTGAACTTGGGCTGTTTCCTATAGTCTATACAAGACCCTTGTCTGAAGGAAAGGATCTGTCACTTGTAACAGAGCCTCTAAACTCCAAATCTCTTGTCTTGCAAGGATGGCCACCACATGGGGTCTGCCCGGCAAGGAATATGGCCACAGCAGGGCTGGCCATGGCAGGCCAGACTGAGGAGGAGGAAAGTATTTGGAAATTAAAGACAAAAGAAAGGCTCTCCCCTTGAAAGGAGTCCAAATCTCCATATCTAAAAGCAACCAGTGAGAGGAAAACGTGTTTAAAATTGTTTTGAAAGTTCTATTCGTATAATATACCACTTTAACTAGAAAGAGGTATTTGGCATTGGTACATTCTGATATTTCAGGGATTTTCTATAAGTGCTTTGAATAACTCTAAGAAGCTGAGCTAGGCTGGTAGATCCTTGTTAAACTCTCAGAATGCTACGTCCAGACTATTTCCCCCCATGACTTGAATATTTAATATTCTGTAAAAATTCTAAGTATGCTCCGTGCTCTGTTACTAACCCTAGGAGAGCTAGGCCATCCCTTACACTTGCACTTGTGGCGGAGGGCGGGGCAGGGGTCACTCTCCAATCATAGGACTGTATTCACCAAAGGACACTCACGGTGCCCCGCCCTCAGCCGCCTCGGAAAGGCGGGTGTCGGGTCCCCGGCCAGAACCTTGGCGGCAGCCTCCTTCGCTAACCGCCTTTCTCTGTGTGCGTGTTCAGACATCTACCAGCGCCTCCGTGGCGAGCGCTGTATTAGGTGCAAGGCAGAACCTCCACCTTTAAGGAGATTCGGATCTTGACGGAGTATTCATTCACTCCAACCTCACCCAACCCTACCGTGTGACCTGCCAACCCCCAAATCCTGAAATCGTGGGAAGAATATGTCTCTCTTAATCATAGATCGGCCTGCCTTCCAGTCCATTCCTTCGCAGTTCATTTACATAATGAGTTCAGAAAATTATTTTTAAGATTAAACTCTGGTTTTTTTGTGGTTTTCTTTTAAGGTATTAATGTGTTAGTTACAGGCTCTCCCCGAGGAGAGGCAACCAGATAGCTCAAATCACCAACTGTGACCCATTATTCCTGTTGTTAGCAACGTGAAGAGTCAAGATGAACGGATTTCAGGCTTTAATATTCGAGCAAGAGTAAATAGACCATTATGCTTCCTTTGCTAAACTGAATATAGAGAACTTTATGGGAAAAAACACTGTCGATCGTATTTCCCTTTCTCCCTTCTCTCTCTCTCTCTCTTTTTTTTTTTTTTTTTGATATCAAGGAATTTTTAGCGAAGCGCTGTTTTCATCTCTTCCTGAATCCAAGTGAAATCCACGTCTTTTGCATGTTTCCTGCATTACAGTTTTATTGTGTGCGTGGAAATCAATATTCCAGATACATGCACAAGTGCACACATTAAAATGAACATGACTTCATTTATTTCCATGATTAGACATTCAAATAAAAGTGCTTGGGTGTCTGTTTTCATATTCATAGGTCAAGATCCGTACATCAGAGGTATTTGTATAAGTGACACTTTTATTACATTCATTTCATTTGCAATATGATAGTGGATCATAAATATGTTACTTTTATGCCACCAAATCTGATTTGTAGCACTGGGCCCTCACAAGGAGAATACTTGATATTTTATGGAGCACCTTGTATCCAAGAAGCGCTTTGCAGACACCAGGCCCGGCTCTCCCAGGTGTGTAAATCACACTCGTGACCCTTCGGCTGCCCCAACTGCTTTATCAGCCTTCTGGCTTGTGCTTCCAAGGCTGGAGAGTGGTTCCTGAATCCCCTACAGGCCCGGAGAGGGTGATGAGACCTTTACTTTCTGGAAGAAAGAGGCTCAGGTGAGCGCTGTGTTGCGCACACAGGCCCCGACGGTTGGCCAGACTCTCTACTTAATCTCATGTTCACCTTGTCCTTCACAAAATAGCTTTTGAGCCCCCACTGTGGGCAGACGCTGTATTGGGCCTTGGGGAAAGAGAGACAAAATATGACCTTTGCCTTCCAGATATTTGGCCCCCACCTTGTGATAGAGGCTCTGATGCAGAGGTGACAGTATGCCCCCCCCCCCACCCTGTCCCAGTCCCCGTGCTTTCCCAGGGACGCACTGGGCCTGCAAGCTGCTGGTCCACCCCTAGATCCGTCACACCGCCCGGGTGTGCATGCCCGCCGACATCACCTCGGTCCGACTGGAGGAGGAAGCCACCAACATCACAGGCCGCCCCTGGGGCCGAGCATCAGGTGTGCAACCCCAACTCCCCCCACCTACCTTCCCATCCTGGATTTCAGGTGTGCGTGAAGTGACCAAGCACGGGGGTTCCAACTGAGAGCCCCGATGCCAGGTGTTCTGAGTTCAGATCCCCACTCCGTCGTTTACGGGGTGCAGGCGATTTAGCCTTCTGTGCCTCGATTTCCTCATCTGCAAAACAGGTATAATAAGGAAGTTCCTTCTCAGCTTGTCAAATAGCCTTGCAAGAATAGAAGGCCCTGGAAGGACCCCGTGGCAGCTCTGGTAGCCGTGATGAGCATTCCCAGTATTCGAATACCACTCCGGTATGAGTGACAGCACACAGCACAATAGCGACGCTGGTATTATTACTGCTCCTCTTGCTGCTGTGTGATCACTGCCTGTCCCCTCCCCATAAGTAAGTCCATGGCAGCAGCGACCATCTGTGTGGCTCGTCCCTGCAGCAGATGGTACATACTAGATGCTCAGAAAATATCCGAAAGAGTGAATGGACAGACAACGAAGGAACACGAGTCCCATCTGCTCATTTGGGGCCGCTACCAGGCGGCTTCCTTGGAAACATCACTGCCACTTGCAGCCGTGGGCCTCAGGGTAGAGCCCACAAACGCTCTGTGTCCCGGTCCACCATTTCCACGTGGGAGGGCCTGGGAGTCTCCTTCCTGTATGACCAGCCTGCGGGAGCCTTTACAATAGACGCACTACTTCCCCCATGTCGGGGTGCCCGCACGCGCATCTCTGGGAGGGTGCTGCTGCCTTCCCAGGGGCTCCGAAAGGAGCCAAATCCCCCAGGATGGCCGTGGAGCCCAGGCCCCCTTGCAGCCCCCGTGTCACCCCCTGTCCCACGGCTGTTTCCTGCAAGGAGGCAAGAGCTCCTGCCCTGCGCCAGATGCTGCTCGCCATGAGTTCGCCCAAGCTGGACTGAGCCACCATCCCCAGGCCCTCATGGTGTCCCATGCCTGGCCCAGGTCCCGTGCCTGCCATCCACAGCTGTTTACAGCCGCTGAGCAAAGCAGTTGTTGAAGCTATGCGTTTAGAAGACTCGTCCCGTCCATCTGCTTCTGACCCTTTACGTGATTGGGGCGTTACCTCCAGAGGGGTTGTGGCGTCTTCCATGGCCAAAGAGTTCCTAGTGGAACCGTGGTCCTCTGATCGTGGAGATAGTAGGAGAGGCGCCCTGCCTTGCATGGGCAGAGCTGTCTGGAAGGGGGCCTGAGGTTACACACCGGTCCCCTGGCAGCTGGGCGGCTGCTAAGAGCACTCAGAGTTTTGGGCCTCGAAGCACTGAAGATGGAGCTCTGGCTTTTGCAGCTGTTATTTTAGCAAATGGTGGGTGCTGTCTGCAAATCAAGGGCCCCACTCCGTGGCCTGCTATGGATCACCAAGGCCCCCTTCCCACCTGACCTCCCTTGTCCCTTTCTAGCTTGGCGTCGACACTCAGTGGGGGCAGCTCGCACCATGTTGCTCCCACCTCACAGGTAGCTTCTGGGGCCGTGTTTTCTTCCATGAGTTTTCCAGGCGGCTGCGGGTGGATGGAGGGCGGAGAAGCAGAACGCTGAAAAGTACCGAGACAGGTCCTCCAGAGCTGCCTGGGGATGGGATTCTGGGTAATTTGTGTGCATGTGTGCGTGCGGTTCCTCCCTCTGCCTTTCTGTATGTCCCACGGAAATCTGGGCTTGACCACCTTCACACGCGGATCTTGGGCCTCAGGCTTTGAGAGTGTGGAAATGGAATTTTAATGCCTCCCCCATCCCAGTTCACTGTGGAATTTAGGGAACTAGAATTCTTATGGGGATGGCTGGGCCTTGCCAGGCAATCAATAGTGGCGTCACTCTTACCTCTGTGTTAAGTGGTCAGAGTTGCTTTCTTGGCTTCTGAATCTGGTCAGAGCAGGTCCTAGTGTTCAGTGGCTTGTGGCCTCCCTCAGGGGTCTGGGTTTCTGTTATTCTCATGTTAAGGTATAATTCATATAGTGTAACATTCATCCTTTTAAAGTAGCCAGTTCAGTGGTTTGTAGTATGTTCACAGAGTTGTACAGCCATTACCACTGTCTAATTCCAGAGTATTTTGATCCCCCTTCAAAGCAGCCCCAGGCCCGTTAGCAGTCACTTCCCACCTTCCGTGCATCCCAGCCCCTGGCGACCACCACCAGTCGGCCTTCTGTCTGTGGCTCTGCTTTCTCTGAACTTCGCACAAATACAATCATACAGTATGTGGCCTTTGGTGACTGGCTTCTTTCCCCGATGTTGTCTGGGTTCACCCATGTTGTGACGGGTGTAGTACTTCACTCCCTGTCTGGCCAAGACTGTGCCATTGTGTGGACACGCCACGTCTGGGCTTCCACTCACCAGTTGATGGGCGTGTGGGCTGTTTCCACTTCGGAGCTATTCTGAATAGAGCCACTGGGAACAATGGTGTACACGTTCTGCCTGAACGTTTCTTTTCTGTTCTCTTGGGCAGACCCAGGAATGGGATTGCTGGATCAGAGGGTAATTCTCTGCTCAGCTTTTGAAGGGACCGCCAGACTGTTTTGCTCGGGGATCTTTTCTAGAAGGACCCTCACTGCTTACATACAGTGTTTGTATTAACTAGCAAAGAGGCTCATGGACAGGAGCCAGGAAAGGAGAGGGTGGCTAACTTGTGCTGAGAGCCCATGGTGCTCTCACACGAGGCTTCTGCCACAGCCTCCCCTCACGACCCAGCCTCTGTCCTTGAGGAGAGCCACCGGGGTGTCTCTGTGGCCATGTGCTCCCCTCTTCCTCTCTCATGGTCCCACCTTTGCTGACTGTGTTCTTTACCTTCTAACTGCTTTCCACCATACGCTGCCCTCGCCCTGCATCCTTCACCTGCTAGGAATGGTCTGGGCACTTGGCCAGTCTGTCTGCCTTTACCCACCCAGCTTAGATCTGGAGATGTTCTGAGCCAAAGAACAGTGTTGCTTCAGAGTCCTGGGGGAAGAAAATCCTCTGGAGGGGTATTGTTTTCTTCTCAAACATGTCCGCTCCCTTAGGAATCAGTGAGTCCAAGTGAAGAAAGCACTTGGCAATGTGTACGAACATTCTTTGGTCTATCTGATGCTCAGTTTGTTCATCTGTAAAATGAGTTTAAAATTGCCTACCTGATAAGGGGATTAAGTGAGATACTGTGGACACAGTTCCCGGTACATGCTTGAGACACTCAGATACGAATATTCTCACGGACTGCCCTCCCTCTGAGTCAGGCGTCAGTGACACGGGCATGGTTCAGTGCTATGCCTTCCCTGCTGTTTCCTTGCACCTTACTGCCCTCCCCATGCCTGCCTTTGACTCTGTCCTCAGCTCCTGCCCCGGGGAAGGACCTCGGGATCCTCACAGTGTAGACCCAGGGAGCTGTGAGTTCTCAGATCACCCTGGGTGCTCTCAGGGAGGCAACGCAGGCCAAATCCTCTTAGGGCAGATCGGATTATGACCTGGGTCATTTTGCAACACAGATTCCCAGGTCATGGTGGTGGCATGCACGGACAGCCTGGCAACCCCTGGGTCCCCGGGGAATGTGGACTCCCTGGAGGGGCTTGCGTGGTCTAGTTTTACCTGTTAGCCACTCTGGGTTTCAGTTTCCTTCCCCCAGGAGATCCACCAGGGGCCAGAGCTTTGCATTACACTCAGCTGAAAGTCACCTGAGAACTCCGTGCTGTGAGGGGAAGCCTGGGCTTCCACCGCGCCGGGCCCTGGGGCCTGACTCTGCCTGGCACCACGCTCAGCCGAGGCAAAGACACACCGGCCGAAGGGCCAGTGGGCCGGGCGAGATGCCAAGGCGGGCAGCTACGGAAGACTAAGTGAATAGTGAATGGACAGGTCATTTTCCAGGCCAAGGGCTCATGCTACAAAGATTATTATTTTAAAATAACTTCTTATAACAATAATTAATATTTCATTTATACATTATACATAATGTATAATATGATACAATATGTATAAACAATAATAAAGACTACATGGTTAATACCGAAAGTCTAGGAAGCAGAAAATCATGAAGGGACAAAAATCATCATCCCATCACCTTTAAGATGAATCTCTTCAAAAGTGTCAGTTTAGGGGCGCCTGGGCGGCTCAGTGGGTTAAAGCCTCTGCCTTCGGTTCGGGTCATGATCTCAGGGTCCTGGGATCGAGCCCCGCATCGGGCTCTCTGCTCAGCGGGGAGCCTGCTTTCTCCTCTCTCTCTCTGCCTGCCTCTCTGCCCACTTGTGATCTCTGTCTGTCAAATGAATAAATATAAAATCTTTAAAAAAAAAAAAGTCAGTTTATTTGGAATACCAAACAACGGCAAAAACCAGAAGGCTGAGCCAGGAATCACTAATTATGACACGACCAAGCTTTTGTTCAGCAACGTGTCTCCCAGGCCAAAGTGGTTCCCTTGTAATGCCTTGTGAGCCATCCCCTCTGGAATGGGGGGACTGTGCTTGGAAAATCGTCCCTTTGAGAGCCAGTCCACATAGAAAGGCCAAGCAAGCAGAGACCTCAGCCTTCTGGGTGAGCCTGACCTCTCTTTAAGAGCGGACTGGCAGGTGCACGCACAGAAAGGCACAGCTTCCTCTCTGCCTGGCCCTTCTGGCCACCAAGGCCTCTCTTCTTGGGAGATGTGTTTAGGGCACCTTTTCCCACTGTTCTGTAAGTGTCAAGTGAGTCCAGGCAGCATCAGGAAATGGAAACTTCCAGCTCGGGCAGTGCAGGCCCGGCCATTAGTGACCCATGGTTTGTCTTCTCTCCTTTCCAGCTGTCAGGAATGACAGGAACAAGAAGAAGAAGGAGCCGTCGAAGCAGGAATGTGCAGAAAGCTATGAAATGACAGCTGAGCTGGACAATCTCACAGAGAAGATCCGCAAAGCCCACCAGGAAACCTTCCCCTCGCTCTGCCAGCTGGGTAAATACACCACGGTAAGAGACGCTTCCGCCCAGGGGGACGGCTGCGGGGCCGTGTGTCCATGCTGCCGCCCCGGGCCCGGACCCGGACCCGGAGGGGATGTCCACCCAGATTTGGCCTGGGACATGTGTGGGGGCTGAGTGGGGCTCTGCAGTGGCCTCCTCCCTCCACACGGCAGCCTTCGGGCAGTCACTGAGCAGGATGGCTGTTTCCTCCACTCTGGCCGGGCGTGCGTGCGTTCACTCAGGAGCCAGACCGAGCACTGGTTGTGTGCCGGGCCATGTGCGAGGTGCTGGTGACGCGGGTGGGTAAGCTCAGGTGGCTGCTGCAGGGACATGGTGGTGAGTGAGGCTGGTGAGGGAGACCCAGGGAGCCATGAGCTGTTACAGGGGGCATGACAGACACCTGAACAGAGCCCAGGGAGAACCTGGAGGGGACGCAGGGCAGTGGTCTCGAAACACCCACCCAGCTGTAAGATCCAGCCAACATTACGCGAGCCCTCTTGAGAGAGGAGGTCGAACCCCTGAGCCAGAGCTGGGCAAAGCACAGACGTGACTCCTCCCTCGAGAGGCTGTGCTCCCTCCTGCTGTGCTCCCCAGAGCTCCATTAGAAATGGCTTTCGCCATGCGTAGAAATAAAGAGAAGCCAGGAGGGAGAGGATGGGAGGGGGAGGTCAAGGGTTGGTGGTGTATGTATGTGGAGACACATGAGGTACTTCAATTTTTTAAACTGGTTTTTGCATGTATTATGTTCACGGACGTCAGTTCGTGGTGCGTGGCACACAGTAGGCACTTGATGAGTATTTGTTGCATGAATGAATAAATGAATGCATGAATGAATAAAACTAGAATGCTATTCTGGCCTCCTTAAGTAGCTTATGTTACTTGCCTAAGATGCTGGTAAACGTGCTTTTAAAATAATCCAAATTATCACATTTGCTGGTTTGGGGCCTGGCGTGCTAGAAAAAGAATAGGACGACAGCTCCTGAAGATTCTGAGACTTGAAGTGTTGATGCCGAAAGGAGGGCGGTGAGCACCGGGGCTGGGAAGCTGTTGGGGGGTGGGGGAGCACCTCGCCTGCAGGCTCCGACTCAGTCGGGTTGGCGGGGTGAGGGGCATTTCTGTCAAGCTTCCGGGTGACGCTGCTGCGGCTGGGCTGCCTTCCACACTCTGCGTAGCAGGTGCCTTTCATAGCCAGACCCAGGATGACCTTCTGGGGCCCAGCCAGGCCCTTGGGGTCAAGGAGAACGAGAGACATCGAGTGCTTCAGCCACCCATGTGGGAAGCCGTCAACCTCCCCTGCCAGGCTTGGGGGGGGGGTGCTTGATTTCAGGGGACAGGCCCTGCTGAGCTTGGTGACCGCTGCCCAGAGCACAGAGCAGGATGAGGCTGGACACCATAAAGGAGCTTTCATTTTAACCCAGGAGGTAAAGCAGGCCCTTGAGCCAGGAGGTGGTGGAAAGTGATGACTTTTCTCACGGGTGGGGTGCTAGAAGCCGATGAATGTGGTTCACCCCCTGCTCAGCCACCGATCAGCCGGGTGACAGTGTCAAGTTGTTGACTTCACCCAGCCTCTTTTCTCCCACCTGTAGAATGGGGATGATATAAAATGGTTAGAAAAATTAAGTAATTCATGAGAAGCTTCTGTAATGGGACCTGGAAATGCCTGTGTGACAGGGATGTGACAGGCTCACCAGCCACCACACGTCCATTCCCTGGCTGGGAACTGATACTCGGGGGGCCTGGCCCCGTGCCAGCTGCATCAGACACTACGGAGAAGGAAGAGGATCAATAACCAGTGCCAAGGAGCATCGCATTTATTCCTCTTAAAGTTATTTATGATCGCCGATTGTTCCAGGCAGTGTTTGGGGCTAAGTACCAAGGCACGTGTATCCTGACTTGGAAATCAGGATCTCAACCGAGGATGGGCCCAGGGGAAAGGACAGAAGGTGGCGAGGGGAATGGTGAGAGTGTTGGGAGGGAGTAGGAAGTGAGAAACAGCTTTGTAGGGGCACCTGGGTGGCTCGGTCAGTTAACTGTCTGACCCTTGATCTCAGGTCATGATCTCAGGGTCATGAGATCAAGTCCTCAGGGGAGGGGGGGGGACGTCTGCTTGAGATTCTCTCTCTCTCCCTCTCCCCTCCCCCTGCGCTCATTCTCTCTAAAATAAATCTTGAAAGAAAGAAGGAAAGGAAGGAAGAAAGAAAGGACCTTGTAGAGTCTTGAACGCTGATTGAGGAATTTGTATTTTAATCTGTAAATACTGGAGAGCAAGAGACAGTTTGCAGTCAGGAGTCTTTGTTATTCTTATCACCATTATAATTACAGCTGGTATTTATTGAGCATTTACTATGTACCAGGGACCATGCTAAACACTCTAAATATTCATTCTTTGACTCCTTACAGAACATACAAAGCGGGTATTGTTGCTTCCATAATACAGATGAATAAACTGGAGTGCAGAAAGGCCAAATACTGTGCCCCATGTCTCATAGCCAATAGGTGGAACTTGAACGTGAAGTTCTGAGTCCAGGGACAGCCCTTTTAGCCACACCATACACGGGATACATCATGGGGATGGTTGACAAGGCCGAATGGAAGGAGGAGCCATTGGGTATCTGGTTAGGAGGGGTGGCTGTTATCCAGGACTAAATCAGAACGTTAGCTCTAGAAAAGGCAGAGTAAAAGAGAACAGTCAAAGTAGGGAGGGCTTCCTGGAAGTGGAAGCTTTTGAGCCAGGTCATGAGTTGAGACACATTTTATGACGATCCCTGGGATCATTTGCTATGGTATCAAGGGTCTCCTCCCCTCTTCCCCAGGTGGGGCTTCCTCAGTGCGGCCAAGGAGTCTGCCAGGCCCTGACTCTCCTGGTAACCACATGAAATGGTGTCCACTCTGCTCTGGGGCAGAGCTGGGCAAACACAAGGCATAGCCTTGCGTCTGTCTAGAACACACGCCCTGGTGTGGCCCGGCTTCCTCCAGGGCCTGGGACCAAAATGCTCCTTCAGGACGGACCTCCCCCGTTGGTCAGCACAGCTCCTTCCCACCCCAAAAGGCAGCCAGGGATTCTGGCCAGCCCCACCTGGGCCTCTGCCCACCCTCCCTTACCCCAGGCATCCCTTTGAACCCAGCAGCCTCTCCTTTTGGATTCTCATTATACCACAGGTCTGATTCCCCCTGTCTCTAGGCCAAGGAGGCTGCCTTCCCAGCCTTCCCAGAGACGCAGCAGGGGCTGGAGGGGCTGTGCCGGGTCCCGTGGCTCATTCTGCAAGTCTCGGGGACCCGGCCTGAGGGCTGGCTGCCAGATCTGCTTGGCTCACGTGCAGGGCACTGATACTCCTGGGGGAGCCCTCACCCAAGAACAAAAAGAATTGTTTTGTTGGTAGGTGAATGCCCCAGCTTCCTTACCCTTGGGGAGGATGCCTTCTCTCAACCATTTCCCAGGGATTCCCAGCAAGAAGAGCCCAGGAGCCCACAGGGATGGTCTTTACTGGCTGGCTGCCTGCCTTTCCCAGACCTCTCCTCTCCAGCCCTCTTGCAGGGCTTCCTGAGACCTCTTCCCTTTCTGAACCTTTAAAACACACACACACACTCACGCACGCATACACATACAAACCTATTTACTTGAGAGAGAGAGCGTGGGGACACGCATGCACGCACGTGTAAGTAGGGGAGAGGCAGAGGAAGAGAATCTCCAGCAGACTCCCCGCTGAGCACAGAGCCCAATACGGGACTCGATGTCACAACCCTGAGGTCATGACCTGAGCCGAAACTAAGAGTCAGACACTTAACATTGACTGCACTAATCAGGCACCCCTTTCTGCACCTCTTTTGATCCAGCAAGAAGCATGGAATACAGCTTTTCCCTCTCCAGAGAGTGATCTTTCGCTACATGGCAGCCAACCTCCTTCCAGAAGCACACTGCCCCTTTGTGGGATCGAGGCGGCTCTGATACAGTCTCTCATCCGGCTTTTTATTTCGACTCTGTATACAGATCTAGCTCAGTTTTTATTGTAAGCAACTCCAAATCCTTTCTGCAAGTAGGTGGGGATATAAATAAATAACAGCAGCCATAACACATTCTCGGCAAGCCCTTAGTTCCGAGTTGAGCTGTTTTTTTTTTATAAAAAGAGCTTTTTTTAGACGGGCAGTTGCTTCCACTGCAAGCAAACTTCCTGCCGTCTTCACTAGCCTGGCCTCCTTGTCAGATGCCTTTGGAATAAGTGGGCAGAGAGGAATTAAAAAGGCAGCTAGCCGCCCACCTACAGACTTTTTTGGAAGAGTAGTTCCCTTTTCTTTTCTAGCTAGGGTAGATTCGGGACGCCTGGCCCGGCCTGGCCTGCGGAGACAGCAGGACTGGGTGGGGAAGCAGGAACATTTACTCACTGCCCTCCACACCCAGGCCTGGGCAGGGAGCTCACCTCCAAACTTGAGAGCTAGACTCTTTGGGAAGGTTCCTAACCAGTAACCTCCAGGTGCCACAAACCAGGAGGCGTGGGAGGGGGATTCCACAGGGAAAGTGGAAAGCGAGGCAGCACCTGTTTACAGATAAGTCTCCAAAACAGAATGAAGAGGCAAACCGAAGGGAGCAGCAACCCAGCTCTGAGGATATTTACTCTGCTTCCTGAGGTCACACCCTTAGCAACTGCGTCGTTTGGGTTTCCAGGCTTCACAGAGCCAGGGTCAAGTCTTGCCTGGGCTGTGTAAGATTACATGACCTTGGACTCGTTACAGGAGCCTCAGCCCTCTCTCTGGATCGCGGGTTTTGCGTGGTACCCACGTCTTGGGATTTCTGGAAGCGTTAAATGAAAACAACTGTGTCGGAACCCCTTGCACAGTTTCTGGTGGAGAGAGGTACACAGTGGGCAGGTCTCCTCTTGAGGTGCTATGAACGCTGTGTTGTTTTTTCCAGCCACGCACACAGGTTTGGGACAAGTGAAGTGGCAGGTGGGCAAGCGAGGCAGTCTCCAGGCAGCACGACCCCAGCCTGGGCAGCTCGCGCCCGCTCCCCCTGCTCTGCCCTGTGCGAACTGTCACCTTGCAGAGCTTGATGGGGCAGAAGCTGCCCTCCGAGGGGCTCGTGAAGTTAAGCCATGGAGATTTAAGGAGCCCTTGGTCTACTCAGAAGAATGACCACCAACAGAATCATTAAACCTCTAAAAGAACCTTCCAGGAAACGAGTGCTTGAGAAAAGGAAGGATATCGTGAGCAGTTCCGGCTATTGCGGACTCCGCTTTCCTTCTAGAAAACCAACACTGGGATCAGCCAGAGAATCAGAACCTGACCTTCAGGAGGTCGGCCTCCCAGGAGAGATGCACCTGGGAGGGGGGTACCACAGGGGCGTCTGGAGGCCCGAGTTCTAATCTCCACTCTGCCGCCTCCCAGTTGGCCGACCTCGGACGGTTCTTATCTTTTGTGAGCCGGTTTCCCGCCGGTAAACTACCTGCACCGCCTGAGTCACCGAGACGGCTCTTTGGTTTTCCAGCCCACATTTGCTGTCTCCCCACTGTCTTCGTCTGCTGGGGCTGCCCTGACAGCGCACCGCAGACTGGGTGGCTTCCGTCAACAGCGGTTCGTTATCTCACAGGTCCGGAAGCCCGGAGCCCAGCATGAAGATGCCAGAAGGGCCGTGCTCTCTCTGGCGGCTCTAGGGAAGAATCCTTCCTTGCCTCTGCTGGCATCCGACGTCGGGGGCAATTCCTGGCACTCCTCGGCTTGTGGAAGCATGACTCCAGTCCTCTCGTCACGTGGCCTTCTCCTGGGCATTTCCAGGCCATCCTCTCTCTGGGCATGTCTGTCTCTGTCCACATTTCCCTTTCTAAGGGCTCCGGTCATGCTAGAATGAGTCCTACCTCATGACCTCATTTTAAGTTGATAACCTGTGGTAAGACCCCATTTCCAAATACGGTCCCGTTCTGAAGTTACGGGGGATTAGGACCTCAACATATCTTTTGCGGCAACGGTGGGGGAAGCGGTGCGAGGCTCAGGCCGGAACCCCTGCTGCGCGCGGGCCTGGAGTGCAGGGACACGCACCCTTCCGCGCTTGCAGCTCTTCTGTGAAGTCTGGCTGAAAACCAAGTGTTGTCACATATTCTGTGAGCTTCTAGAAGCCCCTGGCAGTGCACATCACAAGTCTGCAGCTTTTAGCGAAAAATGCCCTCTGGGCGCTGTGCTGCCTTCCCCGGATCCTTACTGGGTGGTGGAAAAAGGAAGACATTTTCGGTCGAGGGAATAGCATGGGCCTGGCGTGGAGGCTGGCAGAGGAGGGACTGACTGCAGAGCCCAGGGAGACAGGCCAGGGCCAGCCGAGAGCGGGGCCCTTGTGAGCTTAAGGTATGCGGGCATTGGCCGCAGAGAGCCAAGTACAAGCTCTCGGCTGGAGAGGCTGTGACGACACGGTGAGCCCCGCCCGCTTTGCGCCTGGCCGCAGGCTTTGGCAGGCAAGCACGACAGAGCTTTGCTTCATTCTTAGACGTGCCCACGCTAGAGGCATTAGTTCCAGAAGCCATCCATCGTCCTTCAGAACAGCTGAGATCACCCCAAGATCGAGCGTCTCCTAGACACTGATCTACACCCTCCAGCTGGTGTATTCCAGAATCTCTCCCCCTGCCCTCTGCCAAGGTCCCTGGGTCTCTGAGATCACCAGCATTGAAGGGGCTGTGACTGTCCAGAGGGGCCCTTCCAGTCTCATGTACTGGTCCCGGAATCTTGGGCAGTGGGGGTGCAGGAGCACCCTTAAAACATTACTTTCAGGGATATCATGCTCGCTTCTAGCCAGACTTCCCGGGAGCTCTTGGGGAGGTCCTTCGAGACCCTTGTTCCTTCCCTCTTCCCATTGCCCGTGGCCTGTTGCTTGGAGCCCTCTCCGCCCATGGGCTGCTCCATGCCTTTGAGACAGTGCCTCTCTTTCCAGCCGAAGCCGCAGGATGGCTGCAGCGTTTCCCAACCTGTTGGAAGCATCCGGTTCTACGAGAATGCTGAAAGTGTGCTGGGGGCCCCAATGCCTCCCTCTTCCCCCTGATGGAGGGACCCCCGCTGGTACATTTCTAAAGCCGTTGTATCTGATGCCGAGATACGTGTTTGTGGACCACAGAGAGATGCCAGCCTGGTGGCACATCATGTTCTCTTCATAACATGCCAGGGACCTTTCAGCCACTTCCTGGAAGCATCCAGCATTACCAACTGGGAGGGAGATCACAAATACAATCACAGGGCCTAGAAGACAAAAGGAGAACATAAGACGCCCCATGAACAAGAGGGCAGGTGACAGCGTGTAACAGTGGGGAGCACGGACACTGGAGCCGCACTGCCTCATGGCCATCCTGGGCCCTCCGCCTCACAGCTGAGCCTCTTGCACGACTGACTTCACTTGCCCAGGCCTTGGCCTCCACCCCAGCCGATGGGACGAGAACAGCCTCTGCCGGCAGAGGGCACCATGAGATTTAGAGGGAGCTGGTTGCGAAGCCCTCAGAAGGGGGCCTGCCTCCCAGGGTTATGGCCTGGGACATGTGTGCCCCGGAGACATGGAATGTGGATGACGGGAGCCATCTGCAAACACGACTCGAAAGGGCGTCAGCCTGTCTGGGTGGTTGTCGGCCTGTCCGGGTGGTGGAGGGGCACATTCAGGCCTAGGGAAGGAGGCACCTGACAGATGGCCCCAACATTCCCTGGGAAACTTCACTCCTTACTGTTGGGAAGAGTTTGCCTTCCCCATTAGCTGAAAAGGAGCCACGAGCAGGCCTGTTTCAACCACTGTAGTATCCAGCAGCTGCCACAAACGGGAACTTCAAACTCACCCGTGATTCCGTCGCCATTTGTGGGTCTTGTTCTGCAAGTAACGGCAATCAGAAAAGGGATCCCTTTTGCGTCACCAAAATGGCCATATAATTGGATTTCCTAGTGGGGTTGGGTAGTGCTGCTGCAAAAGAGGCCCCGGGGTGCACCCCACCACAGGGCCCCCGCTGCACAGCACTGTGGGAAGGCAGAGTGGGGGGACCCGCCTGGAGAGGGGCTCCCACCCCCTGAGGAGGAGCAGGGGAGGGAGAGCCATAGTTTGAGGGGGGCCTGCCTCTCACCCCCATGGCCGGGCTGCTCATCAGCCCTCAGCCAGGGCCTCCCTGAGCACCCCCGCTTCTCACTCTCCTGCTCCCCCAGTTTTCAGCAGTGCTGCGGCAAACCCACACTTCCCTCAGTGCGCCCTGTCACCACCTTCATTACCAACCCAAACAAGCCGAGCTCTCGGTTTGCTGCGGCTGGCAGATAATACATAAGCCATTTTAAACCTCATGCCTATGAATCGAGCAACCAGTATAATAAAACACCAGGTTATTTTGTGTTTTATTAACTGCCTCTTCCCTTCGGTTTGCATAATAGTGAGTTAGATTTACATGCCATTAAGACGGCTGTGCATTATTTTTAATAGAAGGTATGACAGGCTTCTCTCCCGCAGCCCAGTGTGTGATGAAGTAACCTCACACTGATGGGGGTTTCGTTCACACTCGCTGGGTCGGGCCAATGTCTTTTTTTCCAGATGGATACTCCATTGTAAAATGATTTCCCGCCGTAAGCTCGCCTCTCTGTCCCTCTCTTCCGTGTCATCTTCCTACAAACTGGATAAACTGCCTATTAAATTTAATTACAGCCCGAATGGCCGCACATCTTGATCTTCTGTTCCCCCGAGTGTGCTGTGTTCCACCAGGGTCCTTGAGGAAAGAATAGAATCAATCTGGAGGATGCGCGTCCACCTTCCTCAGGGGGTGCTGCGGAAGGCGCCGGTGGCACCCACCTTTTGAAGGCCTTCTGTGGCGTCCCTCATGCAAACTCCTTTCCGGCTTTCCTCCCCAGTATTCAGGATGAGAGCTAGTTTTATGGACTCTCCGGGCTGGTTTTCACTGAGGTGAGGAACTAAAGATATGCGTCTGGGGTGCACTGTTCCCTCCACGGAACTGTTGACATTTGTCAGAGGCCTAAACACCAGGCCCTGGGAGCCTCGTCTTTCCCTGGGTGGTTCCGCTCTGCCCGCCTCCAGAGGCAGCCAGAGGCCTCCTGAGCAGCCCTAGACCACAGCAGGGAGAGCCTCATCCTCAGAACGGTCGTGTCCTGGGACATCCGGAAGAAGCAAGGACTTGGGGGAACGTCCTTCCCCGTCGACTCATTGAACAAACACTTGTTGAGCCCCTGCCTGCCATGGACCAGGCGCTGTTCAGACACTGAGGGGACAGCAGGGGAAAATGAGACAAGAAGGCCCCGTGTAAATAAGGGAATGATAGTGCGATAGGGAATAAGTACTGTAAAAAATGGCCCATTAAAAAAAAAAAAGAGTAGGTGACATTTGACCAAAGGCGTGAAAGAATGAGGGAGAGCATCGTGTGGGTAGCTGGGGGAGCAGGAATCCAGGTGGACGGAGTAGCCAGTGCAAAGACCCGGAGGCAGGTGCATGCCCACTTGTTCACAGATGGCGAGAGACCAGTGAGGCTGGGGCCAAGTGGGAAGACAGGGAGTCAGAGAGCAGGCGTCGGATCTGGGAGGGCCTTGCAGGCCAGTGGAAAGACTGTGGCCTTTGGTCTGAGATGAGAAATCATTGGCGATTTTGAGCAGTACAGTGATTTGCTCTGACTTTTGTTTTAAAGGGTTCCCTTTATTCCTTTGATAAGAATAGACCATAAGGTGGCCAGAGGGGAATGAGGGAAAGCAGTGAGGAGGCTATTGCAGTAATCTAGGCAGGAGGTGATGGTGGCTCAGACCAGGATGCTGGTGCTGGGGGTGGACCTCTTCTCTAACTCTTAATAGTTCTTTGGAGGAAGGATGTGACATTGTCAGGCCTAACTCTCAGCTATACCTGTTCATCAGTCCGAATTCTTCCTGCTACAGGTGAGAGGAACCCAAACTCAAACCAACCTAGATTTTTTTTCCAAAAAGTCATGGTGTGGATCAGGCATGGCTGGATCCAGCATTTCCATATCTTCAGGACAGAGCCACTCTTCCTCTTTCTTTTCCTTCCTCACCTCAGCTTTCCTCTGAGTTGGCCTCATTTTTAAGAAGGCCTTCTCCACCAAGTAGCCCCTGAAAACTCCTGGCAACTCACACTGACAGCCTTGTTCTGAAGTTGTTCCAGCCAAAGACTCAGAAGTGAGCCTCATGGGCCTGCTGGAGGTTGCCTGCTCTTTTCTGAACCAATCTCTGTGGCCAAGAGGAGGGCCTGTTGTGATTACTCAGACCAGAGTCAAGCACCCTCCTTGTGCTTAAGGGAGTTAGGCAGCCCTGCCCAAACCCCACGGGCTCAGAGCCGTCCTCCAAACGACCCCAGAGGCAGGAGAGAAGGATGGCAAAATGGCAAGAATGCACGACAGTCATTCAACTGCTTTTGCACCAGAGATTCTGCTCTGGAGATCAGAGAAAGAGAAAAAGAAAACAAAAACCCGCACAAAAACCACTTTCCTAGGTATGTTGTAATGTAGTCCTCACCGAAAGCTGAGACCTTCAGTAATTTCCGGCAGGTTCTTAGTGGTGTCCTATCTGCGGTGTATCCTGAGCATCCTCCTTACTGATTAAATGGGGAAGGCTAGGTTGAGGCTGGTAATAGGCCGTGGAGTGGGGACCAGAATGGGGACTTTGCTGGCCATGCTCCCTCTGCTCGGGAGGACGGAGGAGAAGATGGTCACTGCTGTTGTCCGAACCCGTTGGCGGCGCCGTGGGCAGATAGGGGTGCTGAGGAAAGGGATCCAACGCTGACCAAACCCCCAGAACACACCTGACACCACACACACCGGGAACCCACTTCCTCTCCCCTGCAGCCTTTGAGGGCGTGTGGCACATATCCCTCTTTACAAATGGGGAGACTGAGGCACTGCTTATGGGAGGGCACACCTGTCAGCTGGGGATCTGGTAGACCTGGGGCCCGCTTCCAGCCCCTCGATGGCAAGTTAGCTCCCCTCTCTGAGATGGGTTTTCTCCGTCTTAGGATGAAGCTAAGAATAGCTAACCCCTTCTTCGCTGGGTGGGGTTGGGTGAGGTCCAGAGTGGGGGCCTGGACAGGGTCGTCCGTGGCAAGTCCCAGAGAGCAGCAGGTGCTCTCCCTGCCAGGCGGTCAGCTCGTCAGGGCTGGAAGCATGTGTGGTGTGCTCAGCTGTGATACCCCAGCCCCTGGCTGCGTGCCGGTGGGGCAGGAGGCCTTCATGGAACAGAGGGAGGGAGGGGAGGGGCTTGGCAAATAAATGAATGTAGGAGTATGCAAATGGATGGAGGGGTCCAGCCAGTAGAGGGCCGAAGTTGGACTGAAATCTGTTCCCCTGATTTATTCTGTGGCTCCCAGAAGCCAGGGGCTCCGGCGGGAACCTGGGCCTCGGGGTCCAGGATTAAAGCTGCTGAGGGGTGAGAAGGCCGGGGCTCCCTGCAGGAGCAGCCGGGTTATCCCGGCAGCCACCCCGGGCTGGCAGCCCCCTGTGCAAGTCACTCGTCATCACGCTGCACATGTCTTGGGGCCGCCCGGCACCGGGACCAGGGGCAACCAGGAAACACGCATATGACCATCATAGGTCTGAGGTCACTAAGGGACGCCATACTCTGTTGCTGTCGTTGTAACCTTTGGTTTTCATTCACACTGTCCCTGCTGTCTTACCTTTTATCTTTATTATGAACGATTGTGAACTTACTGTGGAAGCAGAGAGAGTAGACTAGTGACCGCCAGGGTCGCTCCCCAGCCGGCCTTATTTCATCCTCCAGCCGCCATCGACACTCTCCTCATCATATAGTCTTTGGAAGTAAATTACAAACATGCTATTGGGCCTGTAAATATGTTGATGTTCTCAGTGATGCGAACTTCTGAAAACAGCAATGTTTTCATTACAGGAAATTCGCATCTCAAACACCGTAATATCTCCCATTCCCACTTCTCTTACGTGTGTCAGTTCCTTTAGTTTATTTGAAACAGAATTCAGATAAGGTCTACACCTTGTAATTAAGTCTCCTATTTTTTTTTTAAGTCCCCTCCTGTGCCTCTGTCCCACTGATCTGCTCTCTCTTCCTGTAGTTTTGCTATTTTCAGAATGTCCTGTTCATGGAGTCCTTCTGTGTGCAGGCTTTCGTGTATGCCACCTTCCACTTGGCGTGATGCTTCTGAGGCTCCTCGGTGTTGTGGCCTGTGTCGTGTTTTCTTTGCTGTTACCCTTGGCCAGCATTCCGTTGGGTGGGGTGCCATGGATTTCTCCATTTACAGGTTAATAAGCATCTAGGTTGAGTCACTTTTAGTCGACAGGTTTCTCTTTCCAGTTCTTACAATGTGTTCGTTGAAGAGACCAAATCATTGGTGTGATGAAGGCTCTAGCATTCTGGATGGGGACAGTTGCATCCCCCGTGGTGTAACTTACCACGTTCCCATGCCTCCCAAATTTCCATAGTTCGATGTAGAGGCCCACTCTCATCCTGCTTTGACTATTTCAAGGGTGGGGGTGTGTGATTCCATGACATTGCCTCTTTCTAAGATTGTAGCAGTCACTGATCGTCAGTACCTAGAGCCATTAATTCATCAGGGTTCTAAAATGGTGGCTCCTTATTCTATCATTCCTTCATGTATTAGTTGGAATAATCACATAAGGAGAAACCCCCTTTATCTGCTACTTGGCAACCCGGTGGTTCAGGGATATGATATGGAGCGCCTTCAGAAGAATCCAAGCTAAACACCCAGCAACCCCAGCAAGAAGCTCCCTGGTCAAGACCAAAGTATTAGTATATTCATAGAAAATGCGCCAAGTTCCTCGTCTTCTGTCAAGCTTTCCAGAAACTCCCCCTTACAGTGTTTTCTCTCCCTCTTAGAATTCCAGTGCTGACCATCGAGTCCGACTGGACCTGGGCCTCTGGGACAAGTTCAGTGAACTGGCCACCAAGTGCATTATTAAGATTGTGGAGTTTGCTAAACGTCTGCCAGGCTTCACCGGCTTGACTATTGCAGACCAAATCACCCTGCTGAAGGCTGCCTGCCTGGACATTCTGGTATGTGCCCTTCTGAGCTCTTAGTCGGGGGTGGGGCGGGGGGAGTGGACTGGGGTACTTGGAAGACCTCCAGAGGCTACGGTCTTCCAGCCTCCTCCAGCCACTTCCATCATACACCGAGCCCGTCCTCCCTGCCTCAATCTCCATTCCGCTGCCGGAGGCTCAACCTCGTCCCTTCTCAACCTGGTTTGGGAACCCCCACTGCATGGTCTTAGAGCAGGACACGGCCTGTCTCGGTCACAGCCTTGCTTGCTCCCCCAAAACTTCTTCCGCAGGCCAGTCCTGCAGATCTTTGAAAGGCCATCAGGCTTCTCTGAGCTAAACCCATAGGAGTTGGCTCACGGTGCCCTGGTTCTGCCCTCTGATCTTATGCCACCTCTGTCAGCGGCCTCGGGAAAATAATTTCCTTTCCTGGACTCAGTGTCCCTATCTGTGCAGAGGGAATGGATTCCTGGTGCCTCTCTCCCCTCTTCTTTTCTCACACTGGGGCTTCTAGGGGCCCTAGAGAGGGTAAGGATGATGTCACACCTTGTCCTCTGCGGGTCTACTGGCTGGATGCCTTCCCTCCCTCTCCCTGGTTGGGGCTTCAGGGATGGTGTGATTAGTTCTGGCTGGGTTGGTTTCCGTGATGGGGAGGCAGCTCCCATTAGAAGTGACAGGGATGTACCCTGCCTTGGGGTGGGGGCTGGTCTGTGCTGATAGGCCTCTGGAGGAAGTGGGAGGGAAGCTGGCCCCTGGCGATGCATCAGAAAATAGAGAAAGTAAAATTAGCTTTTGCGGTGCCTTAAAAGCGTAGATTTTTCTCTTTATTACATCTTTCATAGCTTTGGGTGTAAACAGTTCTGCAAAGCAAATAGAGTTACTCACTGTAATTAAACACACAGTCCTGCTCAGGAGGAGAGAGGACCCCGTATGAGGCAGTTGTGCAGGGAGCTTGAATGTTTATGTGCCTTTCTGCTCACTGGTTGGATCTTAGGAGTGGTAATGGTTGCTCAGTAACCTACACATGCCAGGGATCCCAAGAATATATATATGAATTATATATATAATATATTTTTTCATCTCATAAAATCAGAGGATCTGGGATGAACCCAGGGACATTTAGAAAAAAATGAAACCTCAAAGCAGCATTCACCTGTCACCTGCCCACACCCCATAGCATCTGCAAACCTCAGCTCACTTGAGCCTCCCACAGCTCAGTGAGCCGGCTGGGGGATGGAGGAGATTCAGCCCATTTTACAGAAGAGGAGCTAGAGACTGGGTGAGTCACCCAGGTCAGGTGAATGCTGGAAACCCCAAACCCCAAGACCCACATATTTCTATCCCAAAAGCCATGAAAGGATTAGAGGCATAAACAGGGGATGGTGTTAGGTGGGCCCTGGGCATAGGACCAGCCAGGCCACCAGAGATTAATAGAGGCCCCCTGAGCAAATCCGTGACAATGTTAATAATGAGCTACTGGAATAATTCACAGCAAAGCCTGAGCTTTCTTACCCTTTCCTCATGAGTGCTTCAAGTATAGCACTCAGGTGAGTTTCACCTAAGCCTCCAGACCCCCCCAGCATATGAGTAGAGACTGGAGTTACCAGCACGTGGTGAGAGGTCCAGAGTCGCTGAGGGGACCATGAGGTGGCACCAGCAGGTCGGGGTCTGCACCAGGACACGTGATGGAATCTGACTCCCTGTATGATGTGGCCACCCGGCAGGGCCTGGAGCCTTCTTGACGTTTGGGCTCTGACTTTGGTTCTTTGCTTGTTTCTTAGTCCTCCTCTTGTCTGGCTGCCAAGTGGTGACCGTGTGTGGTTCCTTCAACTCCAGCCCTTTGGGAAAGGTGAAATGAGAAGAAGCCTTTGTGATCCTCCAAGGAAGCATCTTGTTTTCTCAACACCCCATACTTTCATGGTCAGGGGTGCTTAGACCCTCCCTTTAAATCCCCCCACAACCTCCAGCTGTCTTTCCACATCCCACGTTTACAGTGAAACCCAAGCACTCCTCTGGGTTGCCCATGGATCCAAGAAGCAGTGCTTGGCCTCTTGGTGGAATTGGGTAGAGCAAGACCAATTTCTGTGACCTTGGTCGAGTTAGTTGACCTTTCCCAGTCTGAGTTTACCTATCTGTACAACAGGAATACAAATCAATAAGGCGTTGACTAAAGTAATTTTTAAAACAGGCTTAAATACAGTCATGGGTATAAGCATGAATGGGTAGTAGATAGTGGTGTTGGGATCAGGGACAAAGCTGTCATAAGCCCATGGGGACAATTCCGGACCCTGAGACAGGAGTCAGAAAACTCTTTCAACCACTGTGTTCTGGCTTCATAGGACTGAGGGGCTGGGGCTGGGATGCAGTAGGCGCAAGAGGGAAAAACCCTACTCAGGGAAGGGCAGAGACGTCCGTCTTATGAGATGAAGCAGAAGGAGTACTTATTTGGCCCCAGATAAGAGCTCATTTCCAAGAATTTGTAGGAAAGGCAATTAATCACAAGAGCCTGAAAAATGCACAGCTTCAAAGAGCATCTTTCGGATGAGAATATCAGCTGGCTGACCCGTTTAGAAGAATCTTCTTATCAAAGCCATGGATGTAGGGATAGAGCGAGACAGGCACACTAGAAGGAAAGACGGACAGACACAGGCTGAAGTTGCTGTCAGCCCCTAGAAGGGAAAGTTAGAGTTGTCCCAGGGGTCAGCAGCTCTGGCCTAGCACCATGCATTGTGTGTGGTCTGAGACAGGCCTTTGCTCCCGAGTGTGCGGTGCCTGCTGGGGCTGTCAAGAGGGGGAGAGCATGCCCCTTAGCCTGTGCTCTCTTCACACCACCCTCCAGAAGGATTTCCAGTCCTGGCGTATGCCTGGGTGGGGACCCTTTGGTGTGGAGTCCATAGCCAGGAGGCTTCCCTCAGAGCTAGGATTCATGATTTTCCACAGGGGTCAAGTAGTCGCAAGGTCTCTCTTAAGATGGGCCAAATCTTCGAAATCATTGTGTGTAGAAGTTTGTGTTCCATCCCTCATCCCAGAGCTGTGGCACCCCAGGTTTGTGGCCAGGACAAGAAAGGGACCCCCCCAAGAGTGGTCCCCTCACCTGTGTTCCCGTTCTCCTTCTTGCTGACTCTCCTTTATCTTCCCTCTCCTCTTGCCCCTCAGCTGCCTCTTCTGTGCAGGTAATTGAATCAAGTCTCTCTCAACCTAAAAATCATAAAAAACAGCGCTTGGGGCTGTCTGACCTTCTGTTTGCTCTTCCCTGCTGACCTCCTTCCCTCTCTGCTCTCCCTTTTACAAATAAGCACCGAGGACCCACTGCGTGCCAGGCACTGTTCTAGGCTCTGAAGACACAGCAGTGAACAAGACAGACTAAAATGCCTACCCTCAGGGAGCTGCCCTTCCACGGGGGATAGGTGGAGAATAAGCAGATGAATAGGCAGGGTCTGACGGGCCGCAAAGAAAAATCGGGGCAGGATCAAGTCCAGGAGCGTGACTGAGGTGGGCATGAGTTGTCTGTTTCACGAGGTTCTGTTGTGTGTTTAGAGAAGCACGTGACCTTTGAAGAGACCTGAATGAAAGGACGGAAAGAGCTGGAACAGCATAAGACAGTACTCAGGGGGGTGTACAAGGGAGAGCGACCTGAAGGGTGTAGTTCAAAGGCCCTTAGGCAGGGAGGCCAGTGCTAGTGCCTGGCAAGCTAGTGCTGGTTGCTGGGAGGAGGGCCCAGTTTCTTGCCCCATGGACCTTTCCATGATGTGTCAGCCAGCTTCCCCCAAAATGAGATGTAAGAGAGTTGAAAAGGAGGAGTCCACGGTGCCTCGTCTCCTATGACTTACTCTCCAGAGTCACACCCATTGCTTCCCTTGGATTCTATGTGAGAATCGAGTCACCGGGTCCTGCCCACACTCAAGGGGAGAGGAATGAAGCTTTGCTCCTTAAATAGAGTAGAAGCAAAGAATTTGTGAGCCTTTTTTAAAGCCACTGCACATGCTATACCTCAGTTTTAAAACAGTTTTATTTCCTATTTCAAACAAAATTGGATGATAGGATAGAAAGTAATGGGTCTTAGAAAGCGTGTTCACTGTGCTTTCTGAGGACGTGACATTTGAACTGAGCTCTGAGTAGGAGGAATCCTGAAGACCAAGGGAAAAGCATCAAAGGCAGAGGGAACAGCAAGTGCAGACGCTTTGCTGTGACATTGACTTGCTAGAGATTCAGAAAGACCGATACGGGCAGAAGTTAAGGAACAAGGGGAAAGGAGCCATGATGCGACAGGTAGAGACCACGGAGGAAGAAGTCTAAATGTCACAGATCTAGAATAGCTCGAAGCCACTGGAGGGGTTTTAAGCAAGGGCGAGGTCCCCTCTGGTGGCGATTTTGAACAGCATGTTCTCGCTGGGAGAGCAGAAGCGGAGGCCAGAACCCCCAGAGGAGAGGTGAGGGTTGCTTGGATTAGAGTGGTCACAGGGACAAGGAGATAAGGCGAGGGCAGGTCTCTCTCTCTGTGCCTGCGATCCCACATGCTCAGATCCTCCCAGGGGAGACCCCAGAGGCAGTGGAACAATACTCACCTGTCCTTGCTGAAGGCAGGAAGGCTGAGGGTCCTCCCTCCGAGGAGTGTCAGGATTGCTGATCAGCAGAGCCCAGCGCCATCCAGCAGGGCCCTCCTTGCGTGAGTCAGCCTCGCCTGCTCTATTTTTGCCCAACTCATGGGGCCCGCGCGCTCCCCTGTCCAGATGCAATACCCTGTTTCAAACAAAGGGCGTTTTAATACTGGTGAGGCACTTGGCAGTTGCCACTGGGGTTTGACTTGAACGAACTGAAACTCCTTGGTTCCTCTCCAGAGGCGGGCCTGGCCGCGTGGTTGAGGAGGAAGCCTGCTGCCCACCGGGCCCAGCCTGGGCAGGGGGAGAGCGCAGGCTCCCCTGGTAAAAGAAGACATTGACCATTCTCTCATCTCGGGCCGTGGGCCTTCCCCTCTGGACAGCCCGTTAATACTTGGTTTGGGTTTTGAACTTTCCAGGGAGAGAGGCCCCAGAACATAGTTTAAATGCTTCATTAGAATCCAAACGTTTTCCCACTTTTGAGGAGGGGCGCCCTTCAGACTAGAATCGTTCAAAAGAGACATTTGTGCGCTCCAGTGCGGACTTGGATTTCTAAGTGAGCCGTTGACAGCTTGCAAATGCCTAAATCTTGGTCTTCCATTCCTTTCCAGCAAATCCTGGTTTCCTTCATTCTCGCAGGGACAGGTCTAGTGCACTCACTTCTCAGCAGCCTGCTACAGCTGCAAAGACTTATTTAGTACCTATTTGATTCCAAACTGGAAATGTGTCTGGAGATTTTGAGCCCATCAGTACTGAGCTTCTGACTCTGCCCATCACGTGACCGTCCCTACGCAGCCATCTCTCCTCGTGCTCCTTCAGGTGGTTTGAAGGGGCCCTGGGCTGGGGCTGGGACTCCTGCGTTCTGTCCTGGCTCCAGCACTTGGGTGATCTTGGGCTTTACTCCGGGGCTTTCAGGGGAACTAAGGCTTATAAGCAGGGCCTCTCAGTTCCTTTGCTGCTCTGACATCGGGAATGGACTTCATAACCCCTCAGCTACCAAGATGACATGCAACCGGTCAGCCATTTGGGGACCCAGAGGAAATGGGGGGACGGGCTCAGAGAGGTCCCTGGGCAAATACCTGAGAGGCACAAACGGCCGCCCATCCAGCGAAGAGGAATCTTTGTAACGTTTTAGCAGCGACTCACGTTCGGTTGCTTTCCCGTTCACTTGCCACTTGATCACATAATAGGAATGTTAAGTTTGAGGATGTGTCCTGATTTAGATCATGCTCCCTTACCTGAAGTGAACTTTGCCCAATTTTCCGTTTCCAAGGCCGCACACTTCTGTGTACCAGGTAGGTCACCATGCATAACCGTCCAGGTTGTACACTGCACTAAGGCAGCGAGCCAAGGAGACAAATGAGGCTAATATCCAAATTAATGCTGGCTGGATGTCATTTCATCTTAGGCAGCGGGGGATGGAGAGTGGCAGGAAGAGGATGGACGCTGCTGGGAGGCAGAGGTGAAGAGCACAGCATAGGGGAGCGCTTAAGACCTAGGGACCGATGGCCTGAAGCAGATCATGCCACTTAGCAGTTATATGACCTAGGACAAGCTATTTGCCTTTGTTTCCTTATCTGTAAAATGGGATGACCAAAGTTACGAGTGATAGGAGAGTTAGGTAACATGTTAAAACACTTAGCACCGTCCCTGGCATGTAGGCACTGATGAATAAAACATTAGCTCTCATATGTTAGAGGACAGAGCTCTCATCATTCCCCCTTCTCTTCTCAGGAGATATTCTTCTAACCAAGAAGACATTGGAGTCAGGCTTCCCCCCACCCCATCAGCAGATATAGCAGATGTCCCATGGCCTCACTTTACAGGACATCTTTATGCTCTTGTCCAAGTCCACACTGGAGTCCAGCATGTAGGAGGAGGGCTGGCTCCTAGCCCCATGGGTTGGCGGTTCGGAAAACACCAGAGCAAGGACCCACGAACAGGCGACCTTTCCAGTGCGCCAGCCCTGCCCCCTGGCTCATGTGGTCACTTAGCCAGTCCTATAGGATGGTCTTGGGCAGGGGCAGTGTCTTTGCCCCAAACGCCCAGCACGAAAAGATTTGACCTGGTTCTTGCAGTAGGAGTCCTGGTGGGAATGATGGAGAGTGGGAAGGGGGCTCTTCTACAGGGACTTCCCTTGTAGCTCGGAGTCTTGTGGCTTCGTCAGAGGACCACCCCCTCCACACAGGGCTCTGTCACGGGAAGAATGCAGACCCTTCTGATCACATCTGTCCTCCTCTTTGTTGACACTGAGGTGACCACACCCAGTCATACAGAGCACAAGCATCTGGAAAAAAACAGCGCTGTTAGCCTACCGGGTTATCCACTCCTGTCCAGACAGAATAAATTTCTCTGCTTCACACAGCTCTAAGGCTTTTTTAGAAGGAAAAGTCAAAGGTAGACACGTGGCCGGCAGAAAGGCCCCTCACGGTGATCGGTACAGAAATATGCTTCTGGGCGGATCGGTGCTCTGCGTCCATGGAGCTCCTTGCCGGCGGTGCGGGCTGAGAGGGCAGTGGGAACGCCAGCCACAGTGACCATATAGCTACACGCAGAAGGGGTTTTGGAGTTGGCCATGCTGAGTGAGGCCCAAAGGCCCACAGCACCAAGCAGGTGACTTCCTGGTAGCAGGGGTGGCCAGGGTGACCAGCAGAGTTTCCTATCAGGGGCATGCCGGGTGGCACTGGGAGACTGGTGTCATGGCCCGGGCTTCTTACCTACAGAAATCCCAACCAGATTGAAATGGTTGAAATACCACCTCTTCTCTGTGAATCTGCCCTTGATCTCCTTTTGGCTGTGTCCGAGCTCTCCTCCCTACAGTTCCACTCCTGCTCCTCATATTGGAGCTGACTGGGAGCTGTGTGATCAGAGGCATTGTGGAAGAGGGGCCCAGCCTGGGCTGGCATCAAACCCAGCCACATGGGAACTGTGTGACATGGGGCTTATGACTGAACCACGCTGAGCTTCGGTCCCTCATCTGTAAAATAGGAATAATAATCACTTGCTAAAGTGTTTGAAAGCTTGAACGTAGGGCATGTTTAACACTTGACATATACTCAGCATTTCATAAATGGTAGATAGTGCCTTTTTTCTTTTCGTAGACTGTAAGCTCTTAAGAAAAAAATCTTTTTATTCCCCAGCACCTGGCACAGTGCCTGGGATATAAGTAGGTACTCAGTAAATGTTTGAGTCAAATGAATTACTTTTAGCACAAATATTTCTTAAAATTTCTTGTGTCCTGTTTATTATTCCCTAAATAATGTTAGCCCGTATTTTGGCTTCTATACTCTTTCAATGAAAGGGCTGCAGAAGACATTCCACATCCAGAAGGCGGGCAGTGTGCCTCACGTGATGTGAGAGCTCCTTGGAGATCTTCATCTTCCTGCCCAACTACGTTGATGCCATAAGGACAGGCTGGCTTTGATGACCCATCGAATATGGTTTTGTTTTGTTTTGTTTTCTTCCTTCCAGATTCTTAGAATTTGCACCAGGTATACCCCAGAACAAGACACCATGACATTTTCAGATGGCCTTACCCTAAATCGAACTCAGATGCACAATGCTGGATTTGGTCCTCTGACTGACCTTGTGTTCACCTTTGCCAACCAGCTCCTGCCTTTGGAAATGGATGACACAGAAACAGGCCTCCTCAGTGCCATCTGCTTAATCTGTGGAGGTACCAACTACCTAGAAAACCCTCATTAGATTCCATGAAGAACAACTTGTAATTTATGGGAAATCCCTATCTCTGTTTTGGAGTAATTTTGCATGGAGAAAGCTATGTGAATAAATAGCCAGGCATGCATGCTAGGGGTTTGTTGCGTTTTTCCATATTGCAAATTAAATGAAGATATTTGGGATCCTTTTGCTCTGCAATACCAAAATGATATTTCTCCAATTGCTACTGGTTTTTTCCAAGGCAGGATCAGACTATTGTAAGATAAATTGCCTAAGAACATTCTAATGATAATGCAAGGGACTTCCTTGTGCCATTTGTGAATGTAGTGGCTTGGACTACAAGTCACTGGGTTGTCTCATTACTCCCCCCCCCCCCAACTCTTAAAGGGCTGGCATAAAATATGGCTTTCTTCTTTGTACTGACCCCTACTGGCTCACAGGACGTTGAATCCTAAGTGGTTAAAACGTAATGGCTTTAATTACGGGGTCTATTTACCTTGCTCTTAAAACCATCCAGCTGCTCAAGGTTTGGTTGACTTCAGTTCAGTAGTGACATCTCCTGGTCACAAGAAGTAATTTTCTCCCTGGAACAAAGCTACCAGTAATGAAAATGTGCTTTTTAACAGCAAGAGGGACATTTTCAAGTATCACTGCTTAAAGCATTTGCACGAAACTTCAAACTGGTATGTGACTGAATCATCAGATTAATTAAGTCATAATGTACTAGGGCCAAGGAAACAAGAAAGGGAAATGGGCAGCAGCTCTCTCTTCTGGCAAATGCAGAACTCTTTCTGTCCTGATACTGTTTAAAACATTCTTCCTGCTATCTAGACCGCCAGGACCTTGAGGAACCAACAAAAGTAGATAAGCTACAAGAACCACTGCTGGAAGCACTAAAAATTTATATCAGAAAGAGACGACCCAGCAAGCCTCACATGTTTCCAAAGATCTTAATGAAAATCACAGACCTCCGCAGCATCAGTGCTAAAGGTATGTCTTTAGAGTCTCCATTGTATTCATGAAGTGGTCCTGACCTGTTTTTTTTTTAAACTTGATGTTTTCATTCAGGATGTTTGACAATAGCTGCTTTTCTGTTTTTGTTCTGGAATTTATTTCTGATGGAAATCAAAAGGAATAGTATTCACCCTTAAAAACCTCTTATCTTACCCTACTCAATGATCTTAAGAGATTGAGTTTATAATTCAGGTGATTGGATAGAAAAATTGGTGTTTTGTTTTTTAAGATTTATTAGAGAGTGGAGAGAGCAGGCGTGCAGGCAGAGGAAGGGGCTGAGGGAGAGGAAGATAGAGAATGCCAAGCAGACTCCCCGCTGAGCATAGAGTCCTACAAGGGGCTAGATTCAGGGACCCCGAGATCACGACCTGAGCCAAAACTGAGCTGGACACTTAACCAGCCGAGCCACCCACATGCCCCTAGAAAAACTATTTTCAAGAGAATGTATTGACAGCCTTTTCAGTTTTCTAATTTAATGCATTTCATTCCTTTCCACACATGCTCTGGTTGACATAAACTTGACTGCAGTTTTTCCTGACCATCCAAACCTCAGGAAAATGAGTAATACTTAGGGCAACTGTTACTGGTGAAGTTTCTCTCTCAAATCAATGTCGTGTATAGGCACTATCACTCTCGTGTATAGGCAGATTGACTTCCGCACGCTTCTCAGCAAAGGAATTCTTGCCTTCCTGAGAGGTATAAATATTTCTTGCTTAGTGATTTTCAGTTTGTGTGGCAACTTGAGCAATTACAGAAGTGCCTAGAGCCAGAAGACAGTTGAGTGCTAGAGTGGAGTTTTTCTGTGCAGAGAGAAAACTCAGCAGCTATCCCTGGTACCAGGTGTGCTCTGTCCCTGAAGACTTGGCTGAGCCAAGGAACAAACGCTCTATTTCAGAAAGTGCCTTAAAAACACGGTAAACTTGTTTGACAAGCAGTCTCAATTCCTGAGCTTCTCCTAAGAGGTTTTCTCAGTGAGCCATTCTGAGCTCATCCCTAGCATGGGATTAAGACTATTTGCAAAGAGCAGATACCAGTGCTTGGCCATTATAATTGTGAGGTCTTTGACTTTAAAATCAATGAGGCTGTTTAACTTAATACTGTCATTCTCTATATCTAGCTAGACCAGGGCTAATAGAATTTACTGTGATTATGGAAATATTGTATAGTCTGCATTGTCCAATACAAGTAGCCACTCGCCACACGTAAAAGTGGCTAATGCAATTGAGGCGTTGTTTTTCCTAATTGTATTTATTTTAACGAATTTAAATTTAAAATGCCACATGTGGCTGGTGCCTACTGTGCTGGACAGTGCAGTGCTACATCAACTTGATAATCACCACACATTTATTACTTAAGTCACTTCCTTCATTCATGGGTAACTGGTATCCTTGACAACTGTCTCATTTTAAGATATGCTCTTTCTGGTCATTTATCAGGAGCTTCTCTTTGTAAGTTATGTTAAATAAATATATCCTGCTAACCTTTCCTGAAACTGATTCAGGCATGGAATCAGCAAGTTTAAGCCAGTCGCCGCATCTGCATTGTTTTCCCAGAGATGAAGTAAAAAATATCTAAATGTCGTAAAATCAGGACTGCCTCTCCAAGGAGATCTGGCCAGGGTTCTTATTCTTGCCGTGTCTGCTCAAACTGGCACGGTCTGACCCGGAAATGTGGTCTCAGTATGTGCCACCAGTGTTTCCGTCAGTACATGAAGGATATAGGCTTCATTAAGTTGGATTAAGTGAACTTCCTTGAATGGGTCATCCAAGATACCTACCTTCACTGCAGATATCCAAGATACCCACCTTAATGCCAACACATTGTACGTAAGATAAAAATACTCAAATTATGAGGGCTTTAAAGGGAAAAAAGAAAATCAGGACAGCATCTGGGAGGCATTGGTAGCACAGTTTTCACCATTTCTAAAGTCGATGAAAGTTGATCCCGAGTTACTCAGCCTAACTCCCTATAGCTACTGGATTTTATTATTTCTCTTTAAAAGGTGCAGAACGTGTAATTACCTTGAAAATGGAAATTCCTGGATCAATGCCACCTCTCATTCAGGAAATGCTGGAGAATTCTGAAGGACATGAACCCTTGACCCCAAGTTCAAGTGGGAACCCAGTGGAGCACAGTCCCAGCACCTCACCCAGCTCAGTGGAAAACAGCGGTGTCAGTCAGTCACCACTGGTGCAATAAGACACTTTCCAGCTACTTCAAACATTCCCCAGTACCTTCAGTTCCAGGATTTAAAATGCAAGGAAAAAAAAAAAAAAACATTTTTACTGCTGCTTAGTTTTTGGACTGAAAATATATTAAAACTCAAGAAGGACCAAGAAGTTTTCATATGTATCAATATATACTCTTCACTGTCTAACTTACCTAGAAATACAAACTTTTTCAATTCTAAAAATCAGCCATTTCATGCAACCAGAAACTAGTTAAAAGCTTCTATTTTCCTCTTTGAACACTCAAGATTGCATGGCAAAGACCCAGTCAAAATGATTTACCCCGGTTAAGTTTCTGAAGACTTTGTACATACAGAAGTATGGCTCTGTTCTTTCTATACTGTATGTTTGGTGCTTTCCTATTGCCTTGCATACTCAGAATAACCAAGACACCAAGGTTGTGAAACAGACTACTGTACGTGTCCAGCTAAGAAAGGCTCAAAAAAATAACTGTCTTGCTTTCACAGAGCAATCAGGACGTCAAGGTAAGGAAAGGGGACTGTTGTACAGTATGACAAGATAAAGCTAGAGATAATTCTAATTTAGTTAGTACGGAAGCTTGTCCTTGCTCTTTTTGACGCTCTCAAACTGCGTCTTCTATTTCATGTTGCCCAGTAAAAAGATACAAATTCACTGCACTAGCAGAAGAGAATTCTGTATCAGTGTAACTGCCAGTTCAGTTGATCAGATGTCATTTGTTC
>PISX010006685.1:0-95160 GCA_004024625.1 Mellivora capensis | reverse complement strand
GGGAGAGCGGGCGTCTGTTCAGAAAAATGAGGAAGCACCGTGTGAATTGACGTGGAGTCATCCCCGTGGTATACCGTCCAGTGAGAAAGGAAGGTGCGGAAGGGAGGGTTCGGTGAGCTATCATTTGCGGTCACTAATTTATAGTTGGCTTGAATAGATCAAGGGTCCTATTGTCTCTCCGGGAAAGCCAGTAAAAGCACGTGCAAATATTTACTAGAGGGGGAAACAGAATAACAACTGTGTGGGTTAGCTGTTCACTTTTTAAAGGGGGTGGAGGGAAAAAAATATATGCAGAGATATATATATATATATATATTTATTTATTTATTTTACTTAGAAACATGCAGATTATCTTCAGGGAGATAAACAAGAGAAACAAGAAACTGATAAGATTAGTCGATCTTAGTGTCTGGGGAAAGGAGTTGGAGGGGCTTTTCTCTTCGGAGGTTTAGTGTCCTTTGGATTTTGAACCCTGGGTATGGGGTATCATTACCCGTGGAGGAAGCATGTCGGACACCAGTGAGGGGCTGTTTGCGGGCAGGGGGAACGCTGTCAGGGGATGTGAGCTGTCTGGGGTGATGGACCGGGAGGGAAGAGAACATGGACCCCTGATTCAGGGGACGGAGTGGACCACACAGCGGTGGATGGACTGGGGGGCCGGGGAGCGTGGGGAGTCCAGGGTGACACCCAAATTTCTGGTGTTTCTATTCCCGAGAAAGGACCCCTAAAAAGAGGAAGGTTGGGGGTGAAGAGATCTGGGGAGAGACAGAGGAACCCAGTTTGGGCCTCATTTGTCTTTTTCCCCCTTGACTGTCCAGGACCCACTTGACCTCCTTCGTGGAGAAATTTCCCCTTGTGGGCGGTCTCGGGGAGGGCAGTCGCCAGCATCGCCTTACGTGTCCCCGTGAGCCCTGCGCTTTCCACGCGACCAGCCCACTTGGCGGGGTGGTTCACTGCAAAGGGCATCAGGGAATTTCTTGGGTGATTGAAATATTCTCTATCACGATCAAGGTGGTGATTACGCTTGTATTTGTAGACAGACGGAACGATACGCCTAACGGGGTCTATTTCACCGCCTATAAATTACACTTCAATAAAGTTAGTTTAAAAGTAGATTTATTTTTCATATATAATACTCTCATATGATATATATTTTATATGTAATATATTAAAAACAAACATATATACACACAGTTACAATGGCACAAAAGGCAAGAGGGGTCTAAACATGTCTTTGCATTGTTGTGGAAACAGTAAGAGTACTAATTTATATTTGACTTTAATAGAACAAGGATTCATACTATAATCTCTAGGGTAACCAGTAAAAGTATGTACAGCTCTTTACTAGAGGGAAAATAGAATAATAAAGTATAATTAGCATAAAAGAGGAAGTGAAAGGGGAGGGGAAGACAGAACAGGCAGGGCAGGAATATAAAAGATTTACACCAGAACAGATCAGCTTTGCTTTAAATATAAAACAATTAATTACTCCGGACCAAAACCAGAGGGGAGTAAGAGGAAGACAGACTCCATCCTGCTTAAAAAAGACAAAAATCAAAGCCCGCAGAAACGCTGGAAGTAAAATGACAGAAAACTATATACCTCGGGAACACATGAACCAAAGCAAAGCTCCCGCCCGTAGTGACAATTTAGACTTTCCTAGAGACCCTAGAAAAGAGGAACATTTCATGAGCATTAAAGGCCCATTCTCAGGTGCACGTAACGCCTCCAAATTTACGTGTACACAAACACACGGACTTCAGACCGAAACAAAACCAGATCACAAACCTGAGAGGAGACTAGGCGGAGTCATGATTCCGTGGGGAACTTTAACACATCTCTGAGACCGAGCAGGTGCGCGCGCGAACACACACACACACACGTACACCCAGGAAAGACCTAAGACATCACACCTGCCACATTGTTTTCAGATGGACCCAGAACGCTTCACAAGGCTGACTGTGTGCTGGGTCATAAAGCAAGTCCCAATACATTTTAATTTTAATTTAACTTTTAAAATTGATTAATTCATTAGTTTATTTAAGAGCGGGTCCAAGCAGGGGACGGGGGGGGGGGGGGGGGGGGGGGGGGGGGGGGGCAGAAGGGGAGGGAGAGGGAGAGAGAATCCCGAGCAGATTGAGCGCTGAGCCGGGAGCCGGTCTCGGGTTCCGTCCCACGGCCACGAGATCATGAGCTGAGCCCAAACCAAAAGTCTGGTGCTGATCCGACTGAGACACCCAGGAGCCTCAGCAAATCCCAAAACATTTTATTTATTTATTTGACAGAGAGAGAGAAAACATAAGAAGGGGGAGCATCAGGCAGAGGGAGACGGAGAGGCAGTCTCCCCCAGGAGCAGGGAGCCCAACTCGGGGCTGATCCAGGATCCTACGCGGAGACGCTTAACTGAGTGAGCCACCCAGGTGTCCCCAGAGGTCCCGCTTTGAGCTAGGATTTAGAAAGCTGTGAATGACCACATGCTGCCACGTAACAGTGAAACAGCTCGGGGCAGTTCTGAGATGGGGGAGGGATGCTGGAAGCGTACACGATGGTAAGGTCCTTCTCTACGCCAAAGAATACAAAATTAAGAACACAAAATTAGGTGGAAAAGCAAATAACTATTTAGAATGAGGGAAAAAACATATGACAAATGATAAACAATTCTGTATGACATCTAAGAATCCAGGAAAAAATTTATACTAATCAAAGGCTGGGCATCGCCCTAGAACACCTTTTCCCACATATTTTGGCTACATATTCCTTGTTCGCCTCCTCATACAAGAATTTTTTTTTTTAAGATTTTATTTATTTATTTGTCAGAGAGAGAGAGAGAGCCAGAGAGCGAGCACAGGCAGGCAGAGTGGCAGGCAGAGGCAGAGGGAGAAGCAGGCTCCCTGCCAAGCAAGGAGCCCGATGTGGGACTCGATCCCAGGATGCTGGGATCATGACCTGAGCCGAAGGCAGCCGCTCAACCAACTGAGCCACCCAGGTGTCCCCATACAATAATTTTTATTAAAAAATTTTGGGGGGGCACCTGAGTGGCTCAGTTGGTTAAGCCACTGCCATCAGCTTAGGTCATGATCCCGGAGTCCCAGGATCAAGTCCCACATCCAGCTCCAGCTCCGAGGGGAGTCTGCTTCTCCCTCTGACCTTCCCCCTCTCATGCTCTCTCTCTCAAATAAGTAAAATCTTTTAAAAAAATAAATAAAAATAAAATTTTGGGGGGGGCACCTGGGTGGCTCAGCCAGTGAGATGTCCGCCTTCAGCTCAGGTCATGATCCCATGAGATCAAGCCCAACATCCCAACATCGGGCTCTCTGTGCTGCGGGAAGTCTGCTTCTCCTCTCCCACCGCTGCTCCTCCTGCTTGTGCTCTCTCTGTGTCAAATAAATAAAATCTTTAAAAACTGTTTTTCTTGGTAGTTATTTTAAGTAAGCTCCATGCCTGGCTTGGGGCTGGAACTCACGACCCCGAGACCAAGAGGTGCGCGCTCTTCTGGCTGAGGAAGCAGGCACTGGACAATCTTTAACGTGTTCTGCAGAGAGGATGGAAAGTCTTCTGGCTGATCAAAATCCGACTTCGGTTACAGCTGGTTGGAACACCTTTTTTCAGCTTTGCAACTTCGTGCAGAGAACGCTGTAGCAAACAGAGGTCAGATGTGCTGGAGAGCGTAGAACACGCTCCTTTGCACCCAGACAAGCTGGCTTCCCATAGTACCTCTAGAGTCGAGCCCTACACAGAATTCCCGGAAATCCTATTTTGTGCGATTCCCGTTAAAACCGAACAGAAATGTATGTCACATTTATACTCGTTCAGTCGGCCTTATCCCATCTTGATGGAGAGCTTCCACTGCAAGCGTTGACAAGAACCAAGTTCTCCGCCTGCCATTATGGTGGAGTGAGTGTTCCTGGAAGTCATTCCCAGGCAGGATGGCCACAGCCCGGCTGTGGACCACACACGTATTCCATGTAATCCAAACCCAACGGACTCCCGGCTGTCTCCCCTTCGTCAAGTCCCTTAAATGCCTGTGACCCCTTTGATGCCTCCCAACACGAGGGCAGGTGCGATGGAGGGCAGGCTAGGTAGAGGGAGCCAGGTCCTAACCAACTGTGGTCGAAATGTCTCACTTCTACAAAACTTTATAAACGCGTAAGCCGGTGTGAACACAACGGTACGGCACCGCCCAGCGGCGCCTGCAGTCGCGGGGCCCTGGTGTTTAAATTTTATTAGCTTCACTGCAAATTTTCCTCTGCCTGGCGCGGATCTGAGAGTATTTGACTTGGCAACGTAAGCGCTGTTCGCGAAGCAACTTTGAAGCTCCCTCCTGCGTGCATTTCGTTTGGTTCCGCTCTGGGACGCCGAGCCGACCAGGAAGGCCAGTGTTGGGGCAACCGTTCGCCCCACTTGCAGCTAAAAAGAAAACGGAAGCCCCTGGGCGAGCTCCGAGGCTCCACGACTTGGGAGCAGCTGGACCGCGGGAGGATTGCCGGAGCTGAGCATGCGTGCAAGTGGGTCGGAGACGGGGCGCGGCCCCCTGCGGCCGGACGAGATGGGAAGCAGGCTGCTGACCCCTCCGCCCGCACCCCGCGCGCAGGACTGTCGGGAAGCTTCGTGCCGCGCGCCCCCGGCCCATCTCCCCTCCTCCGGCGGCGGCTTCGCCTGCTTCCAGGTGTCACGGGCACCAGTGACCACCAGGTGGCGGTGTTGCCCGCGAGAACGCTCTGCTGCCACCTGGTGGCCCAAGGTGAGCACTACTGTCCACCTCGAAGCGTGCGGGGACGACCTAGTCCTGGCTGAGGAAGGGAACACCTACTGCGACCTCCTGTGGGCTTCCCAGACCGACCCGGGGGCCCAGAAAGCAATGTTCAGATTCTGGGGCCCAAAGAAAACATTTCCCGGGGCGCCCGGGGGGCTCAGTCGGTCAAGCCTCGGCCCTCCGCTCCGGTCACGGCCCCAGGGCCCTGGGACCCAGCCCCAGGGCGGGCTCCCCGCTCGCCCCTCCCCTGCGCGCGCGCCGTCGGCCTCCGTCCGGTGAACCGGTAGCAGCACCTCCCGAAGCCCTCCTCGCCTCCCCCGGCACGGGACATGACCTCCCCGCCCAGTCCCCGCGCCGGGGCTCGGGATGGCGCCACGGGCACCGCACCCCCCGGGCTCGCTGCGCACGGCACGGGGACAGGCGGGCGCGCGACTCCCTGCGCAGACCCACCCGGCCTCACGCACGGAGCCTCCTCCGGGGCTGCCCGGAGCTCGCGGCTCGCGCGGCGCCTGCCACGGGGACGGACTCTCCTCGGAAGCCCCCCCCCACGGCCCACGCGGCCGACGACCCCCGGCACGCGCCCGGGGCCACCTGGCCCCTCCTCCCATCCCGAGGTCCTCTCGGCCTCGGTCCCCGGCCCGCGAGGCCTCGCGGCGGGCCTGCCCCCGCCCACCCCCCGCCCGCACCCCGAGCCCCGCGGCCGAGGCGCCTCGGGGACTTCCGTGCGTGCAGGTGCGGCGCGCGTTCGAGAGGCTTCCTCATGCTCGCATTCCCACACCCGACCCTCCACGCGCCGCCGGAGGCCCCTTCCCCGAGCGGCCGCCGGAGCGGGTCGGGGACCCACAGAGACCGCGCGGCCGACCTCGGCCGGAAGTCCACTCAGAGCCGCGACGGTCCCACGCCGGAAGGCGGGCCGGAAGTGTGCCTCGAGCCCGCCTCCGAGTCTTTATTGGAAGGAGACATGGGAAGGGGTGGGAACCCGGCCCAGTTGTGCTTCCTCATTGGCTGAAATCTATGAGCGGGCGAGAAGGGGCGGAAGCTTCCCCCAGTCGCTTCGTCGGCCCTCGGGTTTTCATTGGCTGAAATCGAGAGTTGGGCGGTGTCTCTCAGTCCTCCGGGTCCCTCGGGGTTGCTAGCGGCCACAAGCCCTTGCCCCGCCCCTCGGGAGGACCCTCTTCCTTTCAAACCCCAAATTGAGGACCAGGCGATCCTTCACCCCGAAGCCTGGGGGTCTGGACTTGGCCTTTGCTTTCAGAGGCCTCGAGTCGGCCCGCGCCCTGGGATGTAGAGAGACTCGAGCGGCGAGGGGACCCGGAACGATTCTTTCGCGGAACCATTGCGGCGAGGCCCCTCGGAGCGCGCGCAGGGGCGGACCGCGGCGGGCCGGGCCAGACGGGCGGGGATGGCGGCGGTGGCGACGGGGGCGGCCGACGCGGGGCCGGGGATCGCGGTCCCCGTGGAGCTGCGGCGCGAGCGGCGCATGGTGTGCGTGGAGTACCCAGGCGTGGTGCGGGACGTGTCCAAGATGCTGCGGACTCTGGGCGGCGAGGAGGGCGTTTCCCGGGTGAGAAGCGGGACGGGGGGGAGTGGCCGGGACCGCGGGTGCGACCCCGTCCGGGACCTCGGCCGGCCGGGCGGGACCACCCGGGGGACGGTGGTCTCCCTGGCAACGGAGGGCGGCGCGTGGGCGGGGGCTGGCGTCCCGCGCTCCGGGGAGGACCGCTTTTCCTTGGGAGCCGCGGGAACGGGCTGTGGTGGAGACGCGGGGGCGGGGGGTCCTTCCCGCCCGTCCTCCCGGGGTGCGGCGACCTGCTGGGCTGCCGCTGCTTCATTCACACCGAAGGCCCAGGCGCGGGCATTAAGGCAGGGAGCCCCCGCGGCGCCCCGTCCCAGGACCGCGGGGACCGTGGCCTGAGCCGCCCGACCGGCTAATTCCAACGTGAAGTTGTGTTTTCACACGTCTTGTCGCCTGTCTTGGCCCCGGGGCTGTGGCCTGCAGGAGGGCGGAGCCTGGTCTGCCGCCTCGGCTCCCGCGGCCCTCCCGAACCTGCCGGGCGCGGGCGGGATCCGCGGGCAGCCCAGCGGGTTAGGCTCCGCACCCCCTTTTCCCGGCGAAGACTCGGGGAGGCAGAGTTGGGTCAGGCAGACTGCGGCGGGCGCTGGGGGCGTGAGCTCACGCGTGTCTGCCCCCGAAGCCTGCTCTCGCCTGCGCTTCCTCGGGCGTCGTGAAGGGGGGAAACCCGCGTGAAGCCGCAGGGCCCGGTTAGCCGCGTGTTCTTTGGTGCAGGCTTACTCACTTCACCGTGGCACCCACAGGGCCCCGCGCTCACGAGCCCCGGGGGCATCTGTAGCGACGGCAGTGCGAGCCTTCTGGAAGAGACTTCTGGAAGAGGCCGCTGATTGGCCCCTTCCATGCCGCCTGTGCAGCTTGTCTGCCGGGCCCACAGCGGGGGCTGTCCCCAGCCTCACGGTCTCACTGATCCGGGTCCTGTGAGAGGGGACTCCTGAAGGTCGGGGCTCCTAACCTGCTTTCCCCCGGTGGTTGCTGAGCACCTCCTAGGGACCAGGCTGCATCCTCGGTGCTGGGGACCCAGCAAGCTGGAGGGCAGATACGCTTGGCCCGGTGAGCATTGCTGGGGCTTTCGTGGGCACACAGCTGACACTGTGTCCCTCCTGCCGTGTGCCGGGCAAGCACTCGTGCGTGGGCGACCCATGTAGAGTGTTCACCACGAGCTGGACACCAGACTAAGCGTGTTGCCTGTTCCGTGGTTCAGCGATGCGTTTAGTCGTCGTTGCGGTCCTGTGAGTAGGTGCAGTTCGCATCTCCGTTTTAAGGAGAAGGAATAAGGCTCGGAAAGGACAGGTGACAGCTAGGCAGAGCCAAAGTGCTTCCTACTCGTTGATTTCATTTCGTTTGGACCTGGAGACATTTGCAGGAGAGACTGATAGCAAGACCATGTGGGGCTGGTGGTTCCTGGGGAGGGGAGGCCAAGACCAGCCCCCCCGCCCTGCCAGCCTCGGTTCCTCCGTGGTGGACTTGATTCCCTGCCCTGAACGGGCCCTTGGGGTGGGGGAGCTCTACTTAGCTGGCTGTCCCCGTCTGCAGCTTCTAGCCTCCTAGAAGGAGGGGAGACTAACCTCATTTTCTCTACCAGATAAAAGGAAGATACTTGGGTTCGAAGAATGGGTCTTTTGAGAATTCAGAGCTCAGAACGAACCCTGTGCCCCCGGGCCTCCCCTTGTCGACTGGGTCACCATCGGGCTCTTGCTGAGCGAGGGGCAGCTCTCTGCCCGTCGCTCAGCTGCTCACTGCCTCGCTCTGCCTCGGCCTTGCCACAGATCTACGCAGACCCCACCAAGAGGCTGGAGCTGTACTTCCGGCCCAAGGACCCTTACTGCCACCCTGTGTGCGCCAACCGCTTCAGTACCAGCAGCCTGCTGCTCCGGGTCAGGAGGAAGACCAGGCGGCAGAGGGAGGTGCCGGGGCCTGAGCCCCACCCCGGGGCCACGTTCGACATGGAGATACTTGGCATCATCTCCACCGTTTACAAGTTTCAAGGTAACTGCAACTTCCTGCGTTGGGTCATTTTAGGACCTGTGTCCACATTCCTGTAGGTGCTCTGTGGGTCCTCACACTGGGAAGGGGGCCAGTCTGTGCCCCGGAATGAGGGGCGGGGGATGAACAGAGTGGGACAGTCCAGGCCCCATCCAAGAGGCGCACGTTTCCCCCTCCATGCACAGCCCTCATCGGATTGTGGGCTCACTGCTGCTGCTCATCTCCTGCATTCTTCAGAAAGGCTCGTGTTCTGAGTAACCCCGTAATTTTTAAGGCCGTTATATGGGGCCAAATAAAACTGGTTAGCAGGTGTCCAATTTTTGACTGTCTCTATTTTAGAACCGTCTCTAAGTCTTGACTGTGTACTGGTCTTGCCTTTTCTCTGAAGCCTTCCCAGATCACCTCAGCCCCCTGGGACCTCGTGTTCCTTTGAACTCTTGGCTAGCTGGGTGTCTCCCGTGGGGTCCTCAGCCAGTTTGCTACCCACAGGGAGCCCCAGTGGGGAGGCTGTCAGGGATGGGGCGGGGTGGGCGAGTAAGAAAGAGCCAGTTTGTTTGGGCAGGCGCTCAGCTGCCCTCAGCCTTGGGCTCTTCTCCGTACAGTGTGGGAGCCCGGGTTCCTCAGGCCCTCGTGAAGAGTCGGGGCCTGGGGGCTGCCATGAAAGGGCCAGTTCACGCACGCAGGAGGCACTTGGCAGATCACTAGGGAACCTTAGGAATGGGATGCGCAGCGTGAGCTGCAGCTCTCAGTCTGCGGAGAGCAGGGATGCAGAAGAGGGGCTGGAAAGTGGAAAGGGATGGAACCGGGACCTGGGATCCCGCACTGGGCATTTTGAACGTCAATCGTGCTGGTGGCGCGTGGTGCTCCCCAACGAGGGCCATCCTTCCTGGGCTGAGGTCTTCCCGTGATGCGCTTTCCATCCGTCTGCTCGAGCTGGCACCCCGCCACTCAGTCCGCATCCCGGCCAGCAGCGCCGGCCGACCCGGGGCTTGTCTGAGGTACAGTCCCAGAGTCTTCAGCTGGGACCCAGGTGCGTCGTGTGCACTCTACATTTCGGGAAGTGCTGACCTAGACCGGACCCTCACGCACCACATCTTCCCCGACCCCCGGCCCTGCCGGGAGACTCCCAGGTGCGCAGAGTCGCGTGCACAGAAGTGTTTCAGAGGGTGCTGCTCTGGCTCCCACCTCCAAGACTCCCTCAGCACCTCGGAGAACGTGTGGGTGTCGACGCGCCGCAGCCACCAGTTCCTGGGAGGGTGTAGTAGGGTGTCCGCCATCTGGCCACCTCTCTTTCCAGGAATGTCCGACTTCCAGTACTTGGCGGTGCACACGGATGCGGGCGGCAGGCACATGTCCATGTACGACAAGGTGCTCATGCTCAAACCCGAGAAGGAGAGTTTCTTCCACCAAGAGCTGCCGCTCTACATCCCCCCACCCATCTTCTCTCGGCTGGACACCCCAGTGGACTATTTCTATCGGCCAGAGACGCAGCACCGGTAAGCCCCTCCACCCTACCCCCGGCCACTGCAACATCACGGTTCAGAGCAAGGGCCCTGTGGTCAGGGGACCTGGGTCCCAGAGGCAGCGGAACTGGTGACTTAGAGACCTTGCTCAGAGCTCCCATGCCATGGAGAGGGAATCAGGATGTCACCTTAAGACTTGGAAGACTCATGCCCCAAAGCATGTACCTTGAAATACTTGGAACAGTGAGTGGCCGGCAGAGTTTGATAGAGTAAAGAAGTGATTGTCCATGAGTAGGGATGTGGCTAGGGGACGTTCAGCCTTTCCAGGCCAGGGAACCCTGTGCAGCGTGTGGGAGAGCAGGCTCGTGGGCCGATGTGGCATTTGGCCGGGTGCCTTGCTCTATGAAAAAGGCAGGTGTAGGAACACATCCTGTGCTGCAAAAACAGATTGTGGCATGATGGTAGAAACCTAGAAAATTCTGGAAGATGGAGCCCAGAGCAGTTACCTATAGAGGGGTGAGAGGATGAGAATGTTCTCTTCCCTCACTAAATGTTTTCATCAACAGTGCGGACCCAGGGTCATGGCCTGGGGCACTGCTTGGAGCCCTGGGTCAGCAGAGGATAGATGAGGTCCCTGCTGGGCTGGGTGGGGAGCTGGATGGAGCACGAGTGAGCCAGGAGTGAGTGATGGGCTTGTGGTCAGATGCGCATCTTAGAGGACATAAAAGGGCATAAGGGCAGCGAGTGAGTGAGGGCTCAGGGCCCTCAGAGGGGCTGACATTTGAAACAGACCTAAGTGATGACATATTCAGGCCGGTGAAGATCTGAGGAGAACATTCCAGACCAGGGGACTGGTGCCTGCAAAGGAGTGGTTGCAGAGGGAGTCTGGGAGAGTGGTAGGGTCACACACACCATGGTGAGGGCCTTAGATTTGATCCTAAGGAGAAAATGCATTGTTCTCTTCCCTTAAAAAACATGGGGAGTTCCAAGCACAGCCCAAAGCAGAGTGAACATCCCAGCTGAGGCCCAGCTGCGGCCCCAGCTTCTGCGCTTGGCCCCCATCCCGCACTTGCCGCCCCGGCCAGGCCCCAGCTTCCCAGCATGTCCTCGAGAAATCCGTCTGGGTGCCTCCCACCCGGAAGGACTTGTGTTGTCACGCGAACCTGCCGCGGCGTTGCCAGGACAAGCGAGAGCACCGGCGTCCCCCGCGCCTCCCGGTGCCAGTCGTACCTCAGTTTCCCCAGCCAGAAGCAGGCCTCCCAGCAGCTTCTATTCACAAGACTCAGGCCTCTTGAATCCCCAGCCCTTTCTGACCACAGGAGCGAGTGGTGGTTCCAGGGGCAGGAAATAACGGTGTGAGCAGAAAGGGGCCGCACCTCTCCCAGCCGGAGCCCTCCACGAGGGGTGACAGGTGTTTCTGCTTGTGTGGTACTCAGCGTGGGAGTTTTAGGCATGGGAGAGACGATTTGCATATTTCTGAAACTCTTTGATTACTTCCTGCACAAGCATTTCCCTTCAGAGCCCAAAACAGACACAAAGTACACAATGGAAACTCGACCCCTCTGCACTGCTGGGCCCTGGCGCGGGCTCGAGCCGCTGGGTCACCGGTCTGTCCTGTGAGACGCTTGGGCAGCTGCTCCCAGTCCTCTGGGGGAGGCACAAAGGAGGAAGGCCGGCTGCCCTTGGACCACAGGCCCTTTTTTCCTCCCCATTTGGTTTATCAATGTTCCAGCAAATGGAAAGAACCTGCCTTTTTTCCCAGGGCCACTATTGATTTTTCTGCTCTACTGGCCTTCTGGGGTACAACAGGGCTGGTGGGGCGGCCGGGCTGCAGCCTTGCTGGCCTTCCTTGGGTCCAGGGAAGTTGAACTTCCTGCAGGACCCTGGGCAGAGGAGAGGCTGGGAGGCTGGCCTGCAGGGTCCCTCCTCCTTGAGAAAGTCAGTTGGGGAGCCGGTGAGGCGGCCCAAGGAGCCCTTTCCCTGTGGTGACTGGGTCCCAGCAGGCAGCCCACCAGTGGGAGTGAGCCACTGGGGCCTTCTCTCTTAGGGGTGTTCAGGCTACTGGGGGATGTCTTTGAAGACAGGGTCATATTACACATTTTTGGGGTGGTTTCTAACAGTCACTTTACAGAAAAGGCACAGACTTGCTGTCATCTTTGTAATTTTATTTTCCAGTGTGTTCCTTATAAATATGCAGATGGTTTTTACTTGTGTAGTAAATTAAGGTAGAATGGAAACAAATTTAAAAGGTAATAATCATCTGGGTGCACTTGGGTGGCTCAGTCGGTTGGGCTCTTGATTTCTGCTCCGGTCATGATCTCAAGGTCATGAGATCAAGCCCTGCTTTGGGTTCAAGATGGGTGTGGAGCCAGCTTAAGATTCTCTCTCTCCCACGCCCTCTGTCCCCCCCCCTCAAAAAAATAGAATAAAATAAATAAAAGGTGATAATCACCTGAATGAAAATGTGGGAGTCCAGGACATGCTTTAAAATGTATTTCAGGGGCGCCTGGGTGGCTCAGTTGGGTAAACACCTGACACTTGGGTTCAGCTCAGGTCATGACCTGTGGTTGTGAGATCGAGCCCCATGTCCGGCTCCTCACTAGCACGGAGTCTGCTTAAGACTATCTCACCCTCTCTCTCTGCCTTCCCCCGCTGAAACAAATACAGCTTCTAAAGAATCCTTTTTTAAAAAGTGGAAAATGTTTTCCAAATAATTTCATGGGTTTGGAGTGGGGTACGGATGGAATGAAATTGGCCGTGTGGGAATCGTTGACGCTCACGGTGGATTGTGGGGCTTCTTGAGACTGTCCTGCTTCAGTACGGGCTTAACGTTTCTGACAACCAAACTTTTTTATTTTTAAGATTTTTTATTTAAAAAGAAAAAAAGATTTTTTATTTACTTATTTGAGAGAGAGAGCATGAGTTGGAGGAGGGTCAGAGGGAGAAGCAGGAGAGCCTGATGTAGGGCTCGACCCCCGAGATCAAGACCTGATCCAAAGGCAGACGCCCACCGGACTGAGCGGCCCAGGCGCCCCTGACATCTGCCTTAACGAGCGCCTGGGCATCCTGGCCTGGCGCCAACAGAGCGGCCTGAACACAGCAGCCTCTAGAACCCTCCCTCCTGACCTCCGTGCTGTAGGACGGTACTGTTCAGTAATGACCTTCAGCCTCCCTTCACCCAGCCGTGGTCCAGATGCCAACCATCCAGAGGGTGGCGGGATGGGGTTCACGGGGCCCGGAGTCCCAGCTCTTGTCTTTACGAGCTCTGACCCTAGGGAGGTTTCTAGCTGCTGTCGGTTACTTCATAGGAAATGGCTTCCTTCCTCGGAAGGTTGTCTTGAGGGTCAAGGAAGTGAATCGGGGGAGTCAGTAAGCGTCGTCCGTGTTGCCGGACAGCTGGCCCAGGGCGCCCTGTGTGGCTGCGCCTCGCCCACCCTCCCCGCTTGCGCCACACGGTTCTGTCTGGTGCGCGCGGGTCTCAGTGTGCCTGTGGGACCGGCAGCCTCACGGCTTTTGGTCACCCGGCCCGTTCCCGCCCGGCCGACGGCACAGGTGCCGAGGTGCTCCCCCAGCCCGTAGCCCAGACTCCAGGGAGTGGCACCCGCACGTGGGCCACCCGCACAGCAGGCCCGTGCCTGGGGGTCCCCTTGGAGGTGCCCCAGCCCACCCCCGGCTCTCTCTGCCCCAGGGAAGGCTACAACAACCCCCCCGTCTCGGGTGAGAACCTCATCGGCCTGAGCAGAGCCCGGCGCCCCCACAACGCCATCTTTGTCAACTTTGAGGAGGATGCGGTGCCCACGCAGCCGCTGGAGGCTGCCGTCCAGACGTGGAGGAGGGTCTCCACCAACCCCACGGACCGCAGGCTGGAGGAGGAGCTGCGGAGGGTGAGCCCCGCCGACCGCCTCCGTTTACCCCCCCGGCCCTTCCCCTGCGTGGCCCGTGGCTGTGCTGACTTTTTTAAAGTTATAACTGGGTCATCGGCCCATGGGGACATTTCGTCTCCAGATGTCACATCTCCGAGCCACGCCAACATAAGCCCTACATTCCCAAGGTTGAAAATACTTCAAATGCTTCTCAGAATTCTGGAGAGGTCCTTGAGGGGTGGAAGCAGTCGGTGCCCTGCCTGCTCGTGACTTCCCAGTGCAGCTCTGGGGTTCAGGAAGCGTCCATTGACCCATCCCTGGTGGCAGGAAACCAGATGGAGCACCTGCTGGGTGCCCCCTGCGGCTTCACCCCCCGTTAGTACTGGAGGGGGCTGAGCAGCTTCCCCCCTGCCTTCCCCTGCCCCCCAGGCTGGCAGGCCCCTGGAGGAGCTACCGGGGCCTCTGCTGCTCAGGCCCGCCCAGGCGTGGACAGCAGGTTCTCACGGAGGCCACGTTGCTGCTGACGGAGGCTCCCCTCTGCCCTTGCTAAAGCAGGCTGTTCCCTTGGAGGTTTATTTCTTAAAGAGACTGTGTGGACGCCTGACTGGTTTCCAGCCTCACTGGCCACTGGAGGGGAGCCATGGGGGACCGCTCTCCGAGGGCCCTGCTAGTCCTCCAGGCACAGCCCAGTCCCCAGCCAGGCCCCCCGCCCCCCATGCCCCGGCCACACTGGCTTGTGCAGTCCTCCCTTGGGCCAGGCCGTCCCCTTCAGCCCTCACATCCCAACTGAGGCTCCACCCTCCAGGTTGGGGTTCAGGGTCCCAGAACTCTGGCATGCCCCCGTCTTGGCCCTGCTCTGGCTTCTTCGGTCATCTGCCTCCCCCACTATCTTGTGAGCTGTGTGAGGACAGAGACCATGTCCTTCGTGTTCGTGCCAGGACGCCCAGACCCTGCAGTCACACCTGACCCAGGCTGGGTGTGCGGTCCCCGCTCCCGAAGCCAGGGACCCGTGAGTGAGTGCAGGGGCTCCTGGAGGCTGCTCCTTGCCTGGTCAGCCCCTGCTCTCCACCAGCTCGCCTCCCGAAGGCTCTGCTGGGGACCAGACCACGCTGGAGAGCCTCAGCCAGGTGGGCGGGAAGCTCCTGGTGCTCATTTCAGTCTCTGCCTTGACCCCCAGCTGTTTGAAATCCGTCCCGTCTGGTCACGAAATGCCGTCAAGGCCAACATCAGCATCCACCCTGACAAGCTCAAGGTCTTGCTGCCCTTCATGGCCTATTACATGGTGAGTGCCTCACCTTGGTTCCCACGAGAATCACCCTGATCGCTGATAGGACCTCTAGGAGCTTCAGCAAGAACAGGTGGCCCTGTCCCAGCAACTCCCCCGCCATCCCGGGCAGCTTGTTACACCCCCAGGGAGGCCCTCCATGGCCTCCCAGTAATGCTAGCCATAATGGATGATTTTAGGATTAAAGAGTAATTATAACTTTTAAATAAAGGGATTATACATTTTTTTTTAAGATTTTATTTATTTATTTGACAGAGATCACAAGTAGGCAGAGAGGGGTCGGAGGAAGCAGGCTCCCTGCTGAGCAGAGAGCCTGATTCGGGGCTTGATCCCAGGACTCTGGGATCATGACCTGAGCCGAAGGCAGAGGCTTTAACCCACTGAGCCACCCAGGTGCCCCAGGGATTATACATTTTTAAGTGATCTTGTATTGAGAACATTCTAAGGACCAGATCCGTATATATTATGTTCCCTTTAGAATATATTTAGTATATATTCTATCTCTTTAACTCCCTGGGGGGTGGCAGTGGGATTCCCTTCTTGCCTCTGAGGCAGAGCCAGGGCTCAGAGAGGTGACTTGTGCCGAGGTCCTCTAGCCAGCACGTGACAGAGCCACTTGGGACCCCCAGCCTGGTTGCAGAGCCCAGGTCCCCTAACCACAAGGCCACCAGCCTTGGCTCATTCTGCCTGGGCTCAGTGGGGGTGGGTTTGGGAGGGGCAGATCTGCTTTCGGCTCAGTCCAGGAGGGCCTGGGGGTGAGGTGTCGTTACCGAGGTTCCCAGAGGTCCTGGAAGAAAACACTCTCCCTTACCAAGGGTGTCCGCATGGAGCCCTGGGGAGGCAAGGCTGAGATGTGACCATGACATGATGACAGGTGGGGCAGAAGGAAGGCTCTTGCCTCCTGTGCTTGGACCCCAGACGTCAGAGAGCTGCGGTCTGTCTTTTAGCATCAGCTTTCTGGACGTAGAGACCTCGGGTGTATGCCCATTGGCACGGTGGAAACACTCCCTGGGCTCTTCCTGTGTGCTGGGCGGTGTGGAAAAGGCTCCCGGGGCATCTTCTCATGTAATCCTCAGAGAAGCAATGGGAAAGAGGGCTCCTAACACCTCCAACAGGAAGACCAAGGCTCAGAAAGGCCAAGTGACCAGCCCAAAGTGATAGAGCCGCACACGGCAGAGGCTGGCTGGGGGCTCCAGAGCTATGTCCCCAGCTCTCGGGCTTTCAGCTGCCCCACCCCGGGCCTGCATCCCTGAGCCAGCCAGGGACGGGCCTCGCCCCCCTTTACCCTTCCACCTTCTGTCTCCAGATAACAGGCCCCTGGAGAAGCCTGTGGATTCGATACGGGTATGATCCCCGAAAAAACCCAGATGCCAAGATTTATCAAGTCCTTGATTTCCGAATCCGTTGTGGAATGAAATACGGTAAAAATAACTAAAACCTTGCCTTGCTGTCTCTCTCTCTCTGTCTTTTTTCTGCTAGCATTCTCTTTTGTGGGGATGATCCACGTGGGGAAGATAAAAAACCCTTTGCTTCTTGGTGAGATCTCTGTAGAATAGCGTAGAAGTGAGGGTCCAGGCTTGAGTCCTGGCTCCACCATTGGCCCTCGAGCTGCTGACCCCGCTGTTCATCCACTAGGTTATTCTTGCTGCGGGCTCCGGCGGTGGGGGCCAGGCGCCCAGTAAGCATCCAGCCCCGGGCCTGCGGTGAGCCACTGCTCGTGGTCCTGTGTGGCTGGCGCTGGAGTGGGGGCTGCTGGTACCTGGTGCGTGGGGACCTGGCGATCTTTCTCAGAGCCGGCCCCCGTGAGCCCCTGGTGCGCCGATGGCACAAAGCCAGTTGTTTGTCGGAAGGGCCTTTGCGCCCACTTACCCCAACACGCCGTTCCTGGTCTGCAGGTTGCGCCCCGAGTGACATGCCCGTCAAGGCCAAGCGCAGCACCTACAACTACAGCCTTCCCATCACCGTCAAAAAGATGCGTGAGTGGCTCGGGGCTGGTTTGCCCTCACGCTGAGAGACACTGAGGAAGATGGGCCTCTGGGCCGGTGGGGGAGGGGGTCCCAAGGGGCTGCCCCAGGGCGCTGCCGACCAGCACGCCAGGGAGGGGCGGGGAGAAACGTCCCCTGTATTCCCAAGTACTGCTGCTGTCCCCTCACAGCCAGCCAGCTCGTCACCATGCATGACCTGAAGCAGGGCCTGGGTCCATCGGGGACGCCCGGCACACGGAAAGCGACCTCCAACAAGTACAAGCTCAAGGTGGGTGCCCCCCCAAACCCCAGAGGAGAGCAGCCCCCCACCTGCTCGAGGGCGCAGCGGACCTTGGAGAGGAGGCACCTCCCTCGTGCAGGCTGGGCGCACTCCCGCTCCCAGAGTCCCTAGTCGGGGCCACCAGGAATGGGTTGGACAGGCAGCTCTGCCCAGTGGTGCCTTCCAGGACAGCCTTGGGAAGTACGGCGAGGGCTTGGTGCGAACCACCCAGCCCTGTGGCCACTCAGGACCATCTAGGCGTGTCTCAGAGAGGGATAGGTGACACCAGCAACTGCACGTGGCTGCCTTTTGTGAGCCCGTGGCTGCTGCCCAGATGGGCCGAGTGGGGTGTGCGCATGCATGCAGAGCCACGGCAGGTCACCCGGCCCTTCACTGTGGGTGGGGTGGGCTCTGGCAGCCAAGAGCCTGGGACCCCTCATAGCCTCATGGGGTCCTCAGCACACCGGACGGCGGTGGGCCTCCCACCCCCTTGGGCTCGGTCCCTAACCCGGCTCGGCTGCCTCATGCTGGGGGCAGTGTTTGCGGGGAGGCACGTGCCGCTGACACGGGAGGGGCAGGCATGGAGACAGGCGCCGTCCGTGTCCTCTTCTCATGAGGCCGCCATGTCTTGGCCTCAATGGCCATCCTGCTCCTCAGGCTGTGTCATTCAGGCCACCATCCCTATTTCTAGAAAACGGACACTCAGTAAACCCTGCTTCTCAGCGGGCACCACGTGGGGCCCGGTTGGTAGGAGGTGGTGAGGAACGAGGGCAGACTGTAGAAGGCTCGCGAAGCTGGCATGACAGTCTGCACCCTAGCACATGGCCGTCCACACAGGTGGCTCATGGCCCCAGGGCCGAGGGCGTCAGAGCCTCTGTATGCCGGTTCCTGGTCCCCGGCCTGTCCACACGGCCTGAATCTGGGAGGGTGGGGGTGGGGAGCCAGGCCTGCCAGGCGCGGACCGGCCAGGGAGAGCTCTGAGCTCCCACGCGCTGTCCTGTCTTCTCCCCAGGACTCGGTCTACATCTTCCGGGAGGGGGCCTTGCCGCCTTATCGACAGATGTTCTACCAGTTGTGTGACTTGAATGTGGACGAGTACGTACTGAGGGTGGGGACGGTGGCGCTCAGGACCAAGGCATTCCCTGCCCCTCTTCCGCTGGGCGTCAGCCTCAGCGGGAAGCCCTGCCAGGGCAGCAGGTGCTGGGGCGCGTCCGTTAGCCTCGTGGCCCACAGGAGCAGTTTCTGGGATCCGCCTGGGCTGCGCCCCTGGGCAGAGAGCTGGGGCCCCCCTCCTCCGTCACACACGTGAAGGATTGGGACACGGTTCCTGTGCCCCCCGGCCGTCCCCAGAGCCCTAGCGACCTCCCAGCCAGTTGTTCTTAGTCACGTTTAAAAGGGGTGGCAGGGGGCACTAGGATGGGAAGAGACGGGAGCACGTTAGACGCAGCAGAATCAGGTGAGAGCCTGGGGTTCCACAGGAAAGTACACATGTTCCCCCCGACGTGTGCAGCTTGGGGGCGGGGCCCACATTGGTCGGGACCTCAGCTGGGAGCGGCCGGCTTCCGTGGGTGCTCCCCACGTGGGTGCCCCTCAGGGCCACGCTCAGCCCTCTGTGCGGCTGTCTGCGTGCGGGTATTCCCAGCGCTGGCCCGCCTCTGCCGGACCCTGTGGCCCCCATCGGCAGAGCTCCCCCAAACACCGAGTCTCAATCCCCAGGCTGCAGAGGATTGTTCACCGCAACGATGGGGCTGAGACCTGCTGCACAGAGCGTGATGGCTGGTGCCTTCCCAAGACCAGCGATGACTTGAGGGACACGATGTCCCTCATGATCCGGCAGACCATCCGCTCCAAGAGGCCTGGTGAGCACTCCGGGTGCAGGGGCCCCGTGCTGGGACAGGGCAAGGATCCCTACAGGCCCCGTTTCCCAGTAAATTACACCCCAGTGGAATCATCCCACCAGAAGCCAGACCCCCCAGGCTGCCCGCCTCTCCCTGGAAGGGAGTCAGGCTGCTCAGCCCAGGGGGGTCAAGTCAGGAGACGGGCCCGGAGGGCAGGGCTAGAGCTGGACTGAAACCACCGCTTTGTGCCCTGACATGCCCCCCCACCTCTTCCAGCCATCTGGGGGCGTGTCCTGCCTATCTCCTTGCACCAGGAGAGCAGGGGCAGCAGGTGTGGGGGACCAGGCAGCCCTGGCTTCTGGTGGTGGGATGTGGGGAACAGGGAACACTTGCTGGTCTGTGGGTCTGATGAGGTGGGGGCGTGTGAGCGAGAGCAACCCCAGATTCCGGACCCCGCCGGACTCCCCGGAGCTGACAGGTGTAGGGACTCCCAGCCTTGTTTGGACACGGCCCCATCTGAGAATCTTTGCTTGAGGCTCTGGACCCTTTCCCCGGGAAAAAATCTCACAGCACTCTTGCACACTCTCAGGGTCCCTTGGACCTGTGAAGCCACCCAGCCTCTGGGGAAGTGGTTTTCAAAGCTGTTGGCTTCCGTGGCCCCCTGAAGTGCTTGTTGTTACACTGTGGAGTGCCAGGCCCCCTGGCTCTCTGTACTTCCCCAGGCAGCTGCTCCAGGGCCTGAGCCCAGACACCCGTCACTGTAAACAGGTCTCCAGCAGCCTGATGGCTGGTCTGGACACGCGGCTGTCTGGCACCTCTCGCAGGCTGAGGCCAGCAGTAGCTGGTCTGGGGGCCACCCAGGAAGCCTGTGCTGGGACACACATGGCCTTGTCTTCTGGCCCCAGCTCTCTTCTCCAGCCCGGCCAAGGCCAACAGGGGGAAAGAGCCCCTAACGTACGAGTCTGGGGATGACGACGAGGACGAGGACGAGGACTTCAAGCCATCTGATGGCAGTGACAACGAGATGGAGACAGAGATTCTGGACTACGTGTGACACAGCCCTGCTCCCAAGACTGGTTGTCTCTGATCACACAAGACTGGCAACGGAGCCGGGACAAGCCGTGGCTCCCTGAGGAAAGCTGGGGTCTCGGGGCTGGGTACAGCCGACCCTGGTCCTGCCCGTGACACCAGCTGTGCAGGGCTGCCCTCTGGCCCCAGGTGCTTGGGGACATCCCCAGAGGGTGTGACCTGGCTTTACGCAGGCATGAGCCAGCCCAGCGTCTGGCAGGCTGAGCTGGTGCCCAGCACCTCTTTCTGGCTGAGAACAGCAGAAGCTGGAGGGGGTGATGTGGCTGGGGAGGGGGACGGACGGCCTTGCTCGGGGTTGATAACCGGTCACCAGCAAGGAAGCTGCTCCGTGGTCACAGATGGGCCAGGGTTGTCCTTTGGTTTGGATCCCATTCATCTGGGACCCGGCTGGAATTGTCCTTACAAATACACGTTCCAAGGAGAAAGCGGTGTCTCACTGTGGGGGTCGGAGCCACGGGACAGTTTCCTCTTGCAGGTTGGGGGGGAGCAGCTGGGAGCACCCCAGATTCCAGGCCCCAGATGGTCCTGCAGCCTCGAGCTCAGCCCTTACTGCCCCAGGTGTGTTCTTGAGGAGTTCCTGGGGACACAGACCCTGTTGCGTCTCCACTCCTTGGTGTGAAACCAGAGGCAGTGCAGGGTTCTTGGGGGAAGGAGCAGGCTCTCCCTGGAGAGCACTCCCACCCATGCCGGGGGCGGCTGTGCCACGGTCCTGCAGAGCAGCCTGGGCCAGAGATGAGCCCGGTCACCCCCTTCCTCAGCCAGCAGACTGGGCTACCTATTGTGACAGGCCCCTAAGTCGCATTCTAAAGTCCAGTGCCTCAGACAAGCCCGTCTGCTGCCCAGGCTCCAGGGGAACCCTCTCAGAGGACAGATCAGGAGCCCCCTTGGCTCACAGTTGGCCTGAAGTGGCTGGTCCTGGCCACCTGCCTTGTAGAGCGCCCCGTGGCCCCGCTCCCTGCTGCTGGGGACCAGGAGGGGTCCCCTCCCCCATATTCAGAATAACTTCCTGTAGAGCAGGTTCTCAGAATTGGAAAAGCTGGACAGAAGGTTTGAGTTAACAAATCCCCGTCCTTGTGCGGGGCGGGGGCCTCGGGCTCTTTGCCCACTTGTTCTCACACCACACGGCCACAGGCACACGAGCCCCAGCCCAGCCTGCACAGCCCCTTCTAGCTTTCCTAACGCCTCCCTCCCGGTCGCCCACCTCTCCCCGCCCTCACCTCCTTTCTCCAGCCTCTCGCCCACTCTGTCCCGAACCATTTGGATCTGGAGGGCAGAGGCTTGGCGGCAGCAGACCCAGTAGCCGTGGAGCCGTGGCCTGCGTCCAAGGCACAGGCTCCCGGGCAGCAGAGGGCCTCCCCGGGCCCAAGCTGCAGGGCTCTCGGCCTGACGGGGCTCCTCTGTCCCCTGGCTATGAGTGCGCCACCCTCCCTGGAGGTGTTCGTGCAATAGGGCCTGGGCATCCTCGGTGAGCTGTGACCCCGGGGGAAGCTGAACTCAAAAGGCCCCATCACAGGCCTTGTCCTTGGTGGCCTGCCTTTTCTCATAAGTAACCCCTGGTGACCAGAGTTCTGCACAGCCACAGGGAACTGGCCGCTTTTGTTGTCGCCCCTATTCTGTGCTCAGTTTTCTCCCTCCGTCTCTCTCTTGATCTCTTTCCCTTCTGCTCTCTGTTGGTCGGTCTCCATCTCTGCTTGGCTTTGCCCCAGGGTCTTGCTGTGGCCCGTTTTTGTGGCCAGAAAGCCTGGCTTTTCCTTTTCTTGAAGGAAGCCCTCAAGGTTGGGCTGGAGTCCCACTTCCCCCTTTGCCTTTTCTGCCTGAGCCTCTTGTCTTCCATCCCAGCACTCCGATCCCCTGTGCTGCTGGGGGCCCCCACACCTGGCTCAGACTGCACACCCAGTGGGCCCTTGATAACGAGGGGCAACCACACTGGCCGACGAGTGGCACCCAGCCATCTGTGTCCTAGAAGTCACATGCCCAGTTCCCTCCAAGCTCCCGCTGTTGAGCTGGGGATGGGTGGCAGGCAGGCCACAGAGACCAAACGTGCCCCTTTCTCTGAGGGCAGAACCAAGTCCCTGTAAATCCGTGAGCTGGAACACGGCGCTGTTCACCCAGGCAGCCGACAGCCTAGAGACTTTGTGCCCTGTGCCATCTGTCTCGCCTCCCAGGTAGGCAGTAAGCCGCACAGGTGCACTGTGGCACCAGGGCCTCAGGGGCAGCCAGCCCTGGGAAAGATCGCCTGTTCCCACACCGTGTGTGTGCATGCGTGTGTGTGCGCACGCGCATGGCCTGCTGCATGACCTTGGCCCAGCCCGAGGTAGCTGGAAACAGCGGCTGTCTCCTGGTCCCAGGTACACTGTCTGGAGTGTGGCCAGGCTGGAGGAAGGGGCTGAGGTAGGAGGAGGGAAGAGGGGCCCTCTACGGGCAGCTGCCAACTCAGTCCAGCCCCATAAATACCCGGGGGCCAGAGGGAAGGCCGCACACAGGCTGGCGCACACCATGGGGCACCTGGGGCTGGTTGTCCTGGGCCTCACCTGCTGCTGGGCAGCCGTGAGCGCCGCAAAGGTAAGCGAGGGCCCAGCAGAGGGGCCACTGGCCTCTCGCTAAGTGAGACTTGGGAGTGGGACGGCACCTCGGAGGGAGGACGGGCAGGAAGAGCCAACCTGGGAAAGAAACCGCAACGGTCAAAATGGCATTTCCTGGGCACATGTTCTGTGTATGGTCCCAGTACAGGGTACAGCACGCCAAGTTAAATCTGGACTTCGTACAAACCACCAAGGTTTTTGGTGTGGGTATGTTCTATGCAGTATTTGGAATATACTTACACTAAAAACAGTCAATTTACGTGACATTCAAAGGCAACTGGGAGTCCTCAGTCTTTATTTGCTGAGTCTGGGGACCCAACACCCCCCTGGCTCTTTCCAGAGCGGTCGATGTCCCTTTTCATAGAAGGGGCCAGAGCAGATGAGCCGTCGCTCAAGCTCACACAGCCACCAATGGCTGAACAGAAACCTGGAACCCCTGAGTGGCTCCCAACCTAACCTCCAGGTCCCAAAAGGGCGGTCCCCACCGGCTCGCTGGAGAGTCGGGAGGCCGCCCGGGGCGGGTACGCCATGGGCCGCAGTCTGAGGAACAGGGCGGGGAAGGGCTTCAGGCTCAAAACCCCACAGACACGTGGCCGTGTGGTGCCCGCCCTCCTCCAGCTACCCTGGGGCCTGCCCCTCGGCCCTGGAGGTTTAGGTGCTGGTCCCAAGAGGCGGTCACTCTTTTTTTTGGGGTGGGGGGGGCCTTCTCTGAGGGCAGAAAGGGCTTTGCTTTCACTCCAGCAGCCAAGAACAGGATTGCTTCCCGCTGTTCCAGCAGCCAGTGTCCCCCTCCCCTCCTTGCCCCTCATCCAGGGCCCTCAGGCCAGTCTCAGTCATGAGACGTGACTTCCCAGTCCCCAGGCACTGACCTGGCCTGCTGCCCCATCCCAGCAGCCGGGAAGCCTGTCAGAAAAGATTCCCGGAGGCCTGGAACAAGGCTGCTGCTCCCGGAGGAGAGATGGGGTGGGGCCGGGGGAGCAGACCTGTGCCCCCTTGAGGCACCTGGCAAGTTGCTCCGGCCTCTCCAATTCCAGCTCCCCACTCCCCTGTTAGCCCAGAGCCTACAGGGTGCTGAGACCCCAGCGGGGCCGAGCGGTGTGGGGCTGCCCTGCCCCGGGACCAGACAGATGGGGAGGCAGCCCTAGCAGGGGATGAGAGCCTGGCTCTCCCACAGGGTGACTTCAAGCAGGCAGGCCTCACTTCCCTTCTGTGACAAGGGGTAGATGAGCACCAGCCCCCGGAACCCTCCTGAAGATGGGCTGCATTGGCCGCGTGGGGCCAGCTCAGGGCCAGGGCTGGGTGCACAGCGGGGATTCTGAGGGGGGGAGGTGAGGGGCTTTCTCAGCACTGAGCACAAGGGCTGCGAGGACTTGGCACCAGGCCACTGACTCGAGACCAGCTGGACACGGGTGGCGGGGGGCCACAAGGGAAGCACGCGGGCCGTGAGGGAGACATTGTTGCTGCCCATCTTACGGATGGGGAAACAGCCTCGTCCCAGCTAGATGGCCATAGCCGAGATCCAGACCTCTACCCCACCTCCCCTGGCCTACTCGGAAGGCTCCCCGGAGTGGGAACACACTGGTTGACCCAGCTTCCCCCAAGAGTCAGGGAGCGGGACGTCCTCAGGGTCCGGGACCAAGGCAGAAAGCTGCTCCTCTAGCAATGAGGCAAGTGGCAGGGCTCAGGGGCACGTTGGCCCCTGATGGAACCTGTCTCTGGGGAGCCTCTGGGCGCCCTGGGGCCTGTTCAGGTTGCCGCCCACCCCCGTTCGGGAGACCCCCCTGGGCCTGCCTGAGCCTCAGCCTCTACCCCCAGCTGGGCGCAGTGTACACAGAAGGAGGTTTTGTGGAAGGTGTCAACAAGAAGCTTGGCCTCTTTGGCGACTATGTGGACATCTTCAAGGGCATCCCCTTCGCTGCACCCCCAAAGGCCCTGGAGAACCCCCAGCGGCACCCTGGCTGGCAAGGTGGGAGAGGGCAGGGGCTGGTGAGGCCGCGCGCCCGGGGGGGTGGCGTGGGGCGGCTGCCATCCTCACACCTGCCCCACGGGCCACCCGCAGGAACCCTGAAGGCCAAGGACTTCCAGAAGCGGTGCCTGCAGGCCACCATCACCCAGGACAACACCTACGGGGCAGAGGACTGCCTCTACCTCAACATCTGGGTCCCCCAGGGCAAGAAGGAAGGTGGGTTCGCCCTCCCTGCACCCCACAGGTGGCCCCCAAGCCCTGCCCTCATGTCTGGGGGGCTCTGGAGCCAAACTTCCCTGCGATCGACACAGGGTGCGGAGGGAAGCCGGGGGAGGGGGGCGGCATCTGGGGTGACCAGGCCTGCTCCGCTCTGCCTTAGTCTCCCGGAACCTGCCCGTCATGGTCTGGATCTACGGAGGCGCCTTCCTCATGGGGTCCGGCCACGGGGCCAACTTTCTCAGCAACTACCTATATGACGGGGAGGAGATCGCCACGCGAGGCAACGTCATTGTGGTCACCTTCAACTACCGCGTGGGGCCCCTGGGCTTCCTCAGCACTGGGGACGCCAACCTGCCAGGTCCGCCGGCTGTCCTGCGCACCGGGGCAAGGGAGCAAGTGCGCCCCACTCCGTGAGCTCTGAGCCGGGGGGTGGGGTGGTGCACCTCAGCTTCCATCGTGCTCGAGCAGCTCCCGCCAGTCCTCCTAGAAAGGCCCAGAATCCCATTTGCGGAGCCAGGGAGTTGGAGAGGTGCTGTGAGATGCAGGAGCCCCTTGGCTGCTGGAGTGAAAGAGCAGAGGCTGCCAGCCAGACAGACAGACAGAGTGGGACCCAGAGGCCTGGGGAACCGGTGCAGGGAGTCCAGGGAAAGAGACAGAAGATAAGACTCTGCCGGGGCAACACAGGAGCTGCAGGACAGCCAGACAGACAAGGGGGGCTGTGGGAGGGAGGGAGAGAGAAGAGCAGACTGGTCCTCTTGCTCCCCCCGCCCCCAGCCTGAGCCCCACACCTGCCCCAGCACCCCACCCAGCCAGCCTCCAGGAGACCCACCATTCAACGTCTGGGGCTCAGCCCACACACATGCACTGTGCACCCCCGTGTGGGCCAGGCCCTGGCACCCCCAGACCCAGCCACGGAGTCCCTGATGGAGGCGCCTCTCCCTCGCTGCCCCCAGGAAACTATGGCCTTCGGGATCAGCACATGGCCATCGCTTGGGTGAAGAGGAACATTGCGGCCTTCGGGGGAGACCCTGACAACATCACTATCTTTGGGGAGTCAGCTGGAGGTGCCAGCGTTTCTCTACAGGTCTGGGGGCCCCGGAGGTGCGACCTGCCCCTGAGGGCGTGGGAGGGAGCCACTGAGGGCAGGGAGGAGAGAGCCTGGAACTGATGTGTGCGTGTCTTTGGCTGAGCCCGGGGTGGGCAGGTGGCGTAAGCCTTGGTGACGGGACCTGTGTGTGCTGCAGACCCTCTCTCCCTACAACAAGGGCCTCATCCGCCGAGCCATCAGCCAGAGTGGCGTGGCCCTGTGCCCGTGGGCCATCCAGAAGAACCCCCTCTTCTGGGCCAAAAGGGTAAGGAGGAGCTGTGGTGGGCAGGGGAGGGGCCTCCCTCCTTTCTACTCTGTCCTGGACTGCAGCACCCTCTGCCCAGGGCACTGGCCTCACCCACCTACCTACCCCCAACTCCAGATCGCTGAGAAGGTGGGCTGCCCCCTGGACGATACCGCCAGGATGGCCAGGTGTCTGAAGGTTACCGACCCCCGTGCCCTGACGCTGGCCTACAAGATGCCCCTGGCCGGCATGGAGTGTGAGTGGAGGCTGCTGGGTGGGGCCCCGGGGGCTCCGGGTCGGGCGACGGCCATGCTCCTGGAGAAAAGAGGGACTGCTGGCTCTGAGGCTGCCCCAGCCCCAATGGCTGGCCTCCCTCGGCAGCTTGCTGCCCCCAGCACCCTCGCAGGCTCAGTTGCCCGGCCGTAAGGAGCAGAGACATTCTTTCTCTTTACCCCAGTGTATCACACCCCCTTGAGAAGCAGATGACCACGTGAGCTCTACCCCCCAGCAAGGCACACATCCACTGGTCTTTTGGGCACAATTTTAGGGAGACTCATGGACCCAGAACCAAGAGCCTTTGTCCTAGACGGTCATTTGTTCTCCCTGCCGCTCATGCAGTCAGCACGCTCCCACCAAGCACCCACAGGAGCCTCTGGTCCTCCCAGCTCTGCTCCACTGGGCCCGAACGCCGGGGACCCCGACAGCCCAGTGGGCTGGGATTAGCTCTTGCTCACCCTTCTGATGCTAACTAAGAGGCCCCATCATTTGCATCTTTACCTGATGCCAATTAAACCATAGTGTTCTGAGCAAAGCGGACGCAAAGCAAACACGTGGCCCTACCTGCCAATCAGTCATTCCCTCTGGCGTGCACTGGGAGGAAAAGCAGCCAGTCTGGGCCTCCTGAAGGCCGCTGCCTCCACGCGCCCTGAGCCAGCTCTGCAGTCCTTCTGGGGCCAGTTCAGGGGGTCTGCAGGACAATGAGGACCTCGCAGTTTCTGGCGAACACGCTGGAACCCAACCCCAAGGGGTGGTGAGCCTCTTTCTCCATCGGTCCCCTCAATGACTTCCCCAACTTCCTCCCAGAGGTTGGAGGGAGGACAGCCTTGGGCTCCAGACCGGTGGTGTTCTGCCTGGGCAGTTCTGCTCCAGGGCACGTGTGACCGCGTTGGGAGACAGTTTTGATTGTCACGACTGCAGAAGGGGTGCCACAGGTGTCCTGTGGGTTGAGGGATGCGGCTGGACATCCTGCAGGGCGCTGGATCTTGGATTATCCCACCCTCAATGGCGGCGGTGCTGAGGCTGGGCAAGCCAGGTCTGGATCAGGGGAGGCAGGAGGTTGGGCCAGAGTCGAGTCTGATTACAGGACGTGTCAGAGCCCGCCTCTCTCCCACCCAGATCCCATGCTGCACTATCTGGGCTTCCTCCCTGTCGTCGACGGAGACTTTATCCCCGATGACCCCGTCAAGCTGTACGCCAACACGGCCGACACTGACTACATAGCGGGCACCAACAACATGGACGGCCACATCTTTGCCAGCATCGACGTGCCCGCCGTCAACAAGAACAGCCAGGAGGTCACGGAGTAAGCAGTGGGTGCGGGGCCTGGGGGGCAGTGCCCAGGGGTGGCTGACAGAGGTCAGACCTGGGTTGGGGGGCTGTCTGTGGCCCTCTGTTGGGTGAGAGCGCAGATGCCCTCCCACTGGCACTGGGTAGAGGGTCCAGTGCTGGCGTGGTCCCTGCAGAGAGGACTTCTACAAGCTGGTCCGCGGGCTCACCATCACCAAGGGCCTTAGGGGTGCCAACACCACCTTTGACATCTACACTGAGCCCTGGGCCCTCGACGCATCCCAAGAGACCAAGAAGAAGACCGTGGTGGACTTGGAGACCGACATCCTCTTCCTGGTGCCCACCGAGATTGCCGTGGCCCAGCACAGAGCCAATGCCAAGTGAGGACCTGGGTGCGGAGGCCCCCTGGGGAGGCCCACCCACCTGGGATGGAGCACCTGAGCCCTGAGGCCTCTCGGGAGGGTGGCTCATGGGTGTCTTCGAGGCCTGGGAAAGCCGGGCTTGGGTCCCCACCTGGGCCTGTGCCACCTGCTTTGTCCATGCCTGACAAGACCTGAGAGGGCCCCTCCCTACCTCCCAGCCTCAGGGGGCTTTGCAAAACCCCCCTGCGATCCTCTGGCCAGCCCGGCACCCTGTGCCCTCTCTCACCCCACAGTCCTTCCCACTGAAAAGTTCTTGAGCTGGTCGACCTTCCCCTCGTGCTGCATAGAAGGAAAGAACCCTGGATGATGATGGTCTCTGTTGTGGGTTTCAACTTGACCTACTTTCAAAATAATTTTCAAAATAACTTTGGCCTGAGACCACATTAAAAATCTCTATATGATAAGAGCCAATGAAATTAAACAAAAGTTAAGAATGTTTAAAAAGTGAGAAGACAATACACCCGGCATCTAGAGAAAGCTTCGCAGCAACTAAGCAGTAATGTAGCTCTGAGCTTCCTGTCAGTCAAGGCAAAAAGGGAAACATCAGAGGATATATAGCTTGTTCAATTAAATTAAGATACAAATTCACTTGCAGGGCAAAAAAGATCTTTCTTGATACTGAATTACAGGAGAAAGCTGCCTTGGGGCGATGGGGAAACTCCTCTAGGAACTCCTCTCGGGTTTTGTGGAGGTGAATTATCAACACAACTGAAATCGTAGCTGCCCCGAATCCGTGGCTTTGGCCCACGGCTTTCCCTTTCCCAGGTGTCCGCATCCCGGCTTCTTCATGAGGCTTGTGGGAATTCCCCAGACCCTTCCCTGCTCCCCCCATGGGTCCCTCCGGAGCCTACCCCTGCGCTGGGTGGCCCCAGGTGAGCACCTTGCCAACGTGGGTGCGCTCCCCTTCCTTCCTCAGGAGTGCCAAAACCTACACCTACATGTTCTCCCACCCCTCTCGGATGCCCACCTATCCCAAATGGGTGGGGGCTGACCACGCAGATGACCTCCAGTATGTCTTTGGGAAGCCCTTCGCCACCCCCCTAGGCTACCGGACCCAAGACAGGACAGTCTCCAAGACCATGATCGCCTACTGGACCAACTTTGCCAGAACTGGGTAAGGCAGCAGTGAGGCTGAGCCCAGAGCCCCTGCCACCTGGCCCTGCGGGCCTGGGTTCTAGTCTCTCTTCCCTCACTTACACTTAAGCTCCCCCAGCCTCGGTACCTCTGTCTGTCTGTGAGGCCAGGGTACTGCCGGGGGCCCTGGGATCAGCACTGCCTGGGGCTCCACGTGCCCAGCCAGTGCCAAGGCGCCATACTGCGAGGGGCCCTGATGGTAAGGGCGGTGCAGAGCGGGGAGGGCTGTCCAGGCAAGCCAGGGCCCAGGTGGGCTAGGGACACAGGTCTCCAGCTTCCTGTGAGTCCCCAGCCCCACCTAGCCTTTTTCCTCCCTGCAGGGACCCCAACATAGGACATTCGGCTGTGCCCACGCACTGGGATCCCTACAGCATAGAAAATGGCAGCTACCTGGAGATCACCAAGAAGATGGATGGCAACTCCAGGAAGCAGCACCTGAGGGCCAGCTACCTGCGCTACTGGACCTTGACCTACGAGGCCCTGCCCACAGTGAGCGGAAATGGGGCCGCCCCCACGCCCCCCTCGGGGGACTCTGATGCCGCCCCCGCGCCCCCCTCGGGGGACTCGGACGCCGCCCCCGCGCCCCCCTCCGGGGACTCGGATGCCGCCCCCGCGCCCCCGTCCGGGGACTCGGACGCTGCCCCCGCGCCCCCCTCCGGGGACTCGGATGCCGCCCCCGCGCCCCCGTCGGGGGACTCGGACGCCGCCCCGGCGCCCCCCTCCGGGGACTCGGATGCCGCCCCCGCGCCCCCCTCCGAGGACTCTGAGGGAGCTCAGATGCCTGTAGTCATTGGCTTCTAATGTCCTCGGCCCTAAGAAGCCATCGGGTGAGACCCGGGGGGCCCACCTCCCCTCCAGAGCTCCTCCTGAATAAAGCTTCATCTGTCTTTCTGGCATCTTCCTTTGCTCCCAAGGCCCCAGCTGGAGGAAGCAGGGCTCTCAGCCTCAGGCCCAGCTGCCAGGCCAACCGCCCTTTCTCCTGGGGTCCGTCAGTCTTCAAGCTCCGGGAAGTCTGGAGAATGACCCTCCCTCTAGAGGGAGGAAACAGGTTTGAAGACGTGAGGTGTCAGAGCAGGACTGGGCTGCAGGTGTGGGTCCCCCCACCCTGGGCTGCTGCTTCCCAGGGGGCACGGTGGGCAGTGGCCACAGGTGAGAGAGGACCTGGGCTCTGGGGGCTGTTGCCTCCCCTGGAGCGGTGGAGCCCAGCAGCACCAGCTCCTCTAGGGCTCGGCAGGGACCTCCATGTTCTAACTGGGGTCTGGGCACCTGGCCTGGGAGGAGGAACGGACTCTGCTTCTAGCTGGATGCGAGTTGAAGAGAGAACAGAGCTTCACACTGGAAGGTCCGAAGCAAAAGTTGCAAGAGGGTTGGGCATTGGGTGGCTCTGGCAGAGTTGGGGATGGGAGGCGGAGATCAGGGTCAGGGCCATTCCCACATCTGGGAGTCTGGGCATCCTTCACTGGGCGGCGAACTTAAGCCGAACTTAAGCAACCTGAGGTCACCATGGCCACGGTGAGGGGTCGGGGACACCAAGAGGAGGTCATATACCTCAGATCATGAAACTCCAAAGCTAGTGCTCGAAATGATGTTGGGGGTGTCTTCCCCACCCCTCACCCATTCTTTTGACTCTGTGAGGCCGTGCTGAGGGCTCAAAGGAGAGAAGATTCTGGAGTCCTGAGCGGCTCTGCCTGGTGGGGGTGGGGTGGGGCTGGAAACAGCAGCCCCCTCGAGGCAGCCAGCACGCTTTCCCTCTCTAGCCACAGATGGAAGACTGAGGTCTGGGGAACTGAGTCCTGTGGCCGCCATGCAGCAGAGCTACACAGGAGGCAAACCCGTCCCCCCAAGAAGGAGGGTGCAATAAATCGGGCTGGCCTGGGACCGCCATGGCTGCCCTGGGTTTCCTGGCTTAGTCGAGGGCTCTCGGGGGTGAAGAGGGGATTCCTTGTCACAGACTGAGGGGATGGACCCTTGTGGCAGTGTGGGCCTTTTCTGGTGACCGTCCCTGCTCTTGGCCAACGGAGGCATAAGGATCCAACAGTGGGTCCCTCCTCTGCCACAGTAGTTCACATACGACTTCTCTAAGTGTTTCTGCCTGCTCTCAGGAGCCTCCTGGCACTGCAGGAAAACCTCACACCCCATGGCCTCCGACCCGCCCCAGACTGGCCCTGGGACGGGCACTTCCAGCCCTTACTGGGGGGAAGCGCAGCTGTGCCTGCCTGTCATTCAGAAAATCGCATCCCGGGAGGGCTGGGCCACGTCGGAACGGCTGGGGACACTGGGATCCGGGCTGTCCCCAGCCCCGGGCTGCACAGAGAAGGCCTCTCTGGCGAAGGCCAGCCTTGCTGGATGTCTGGGGGCCTGGGGGACACCTGCCGCTGTCTGGTCATCCCACAATTCCTCGGGCTTTTACCTTTACAGCCCATAGCCAGAGCATGAAGTTGAAAATACAGCTGATCCCTGAACAGCATGGGGGTTGGGCAAGCCGACCCCCCCACCGTCAGAAATCCACATATAATGTTTGACTCCCCCCAAAACGTAACATCTAACACCCTTACTGTTGACTAGAAGCCTCATAGGTAGCACAAACGATTAACGCATACTTTGTATTATAAATTATCTTCTTACAATAAGTAAGCAAGAGAAAAGAGAATGTTAAGAAACTCATAAGGCAGAGAAAATACATTTACAGTCCTGGACCATATGGAGGAAAAGCCAAGCGAACCCCCCTCCCCCAGTTGAGGGGCAGGCTGGCAGCTGTCCAGGGTCCTGGACACCCCCCCCCACACCCAGCCCCACCTCCAAGGGGCCAGGAGTTAACCCTTTATGTTAACCTTTAATGCTGATGCCCAAGGAGGACAACTGGGGAAGCTGAGGATAGCCCCTGTTTACCACCCTAGTGACACGTCTCACTGTGTCCTTGGGTCGGCAGTCTTGGCGGGATTCTTCCCCTCCCTCCCCTGCCTCATTTTTCAACCCTCCCAGCAGGAAAGTTTCGAACCACCCACTTCCTCCATGACATAACCAAATCACAGAGCTGGACAAAGAACACGGCCATCCCAGGAGGCTGGAAGCTCTAGGGGCTCTGGCCTAGCTACCTTTTAGGACAAGTCGGTACCAATAAGACCGAGGCCACAAGCTGGTGATCGCCCGATCCGGTGGACTTCAGAACCACATGGTCCGGGAATTCATCTTGGCCAGCGAGGGGGACTGGGTGGTCTTTCACGGGCAGGACTCTGCACCCTTATCCTCACAAACCAGCACCGAGCTGGGATTCTTCAGACCCCTGCCAGGATGAGCGGCGCCCGTGTGCCTGACCGAGAGAGGTGGGCAGGGTAGGGGCTTCTGAAGTGTTTCTGGGCAAAACCAATTATATGAAGAGTTGCAGGGAGGATGGAAATCCTAGGTCCCAGGTAGAAGAAGTGCTTAAGGAATAAGGCTCAGCTGAAGCCTTAAGGCTGGTTTGTAATCTTTCCCCTGGATTCAAAGCAAACTCAGAAGACGGTCTATGGACGGAGGTTTCCAGTTCAGGGAAAGGGCTGACCATGGGCCCCTAGAGAGAACTTAGGATGCCAAGTCCTGCTCGACCACAGTCCACTGGCTAATAACCTCCCCCTGGCCTTTTCCCTCCCATGTTGCACTGTTTTGATCTGTTTACAATCCTAATCGCCACCCCCGCTACTTAATGCTGATGGAATTCAAATTTAACCCTGAAACCTGTAAGTTCCTAACTGGTCATAAGTTCCTCGTCCTAAACCCCAATAAAACAAGCAGAAAATGCTCCCTCTTCCTCCGAAGCTAAGAAAGGCAGCCGCCGCACTGGGTCAGGAACCGGTCCTTGCAAATGTTATCGTTTAAAAACCAGCATAAAACATATACAACATAAAACATGCCAATTTAGCTACTTCTAAAAGCACGATTCAGTGACATTAGTGCCGTTCACACTGTTGTGCAAACATCACCGTACCGAGTTCCAGAACTTTTTTTATCACCCCTGACAGAAACTTTGTACCCATTAATCAATAACACCCCGTTCTCCCTTCTCCCCTCCCCCACCTGGTAGTCTCTTCTACTTTCTGTCCCCCTCAGTTTGCCTGCTCTAGATATTTCTAGATATACCTGAAGTGGGACCGCGGTGTTTCCAAGGTCTGTGCCGCAGCGCGCACCAGAACGCCAGCCCTCGCGACGGCTGGAGCCACTTCCAGCGTGCGTCACTGTCATACGGTTGTCCTCACAATCCTTTCGTTCCTGTGCAGTTGGTAGGGGTGTTCCTGCTTTCACGGCAGCTTCTAGTGCCGCACTTCCCCTCGGCCGGTCTCGCTAAAAGGTTTGTTGGCTTTGGTGGTTCTTTTTCTAGTTCCTTCAAGCATATCGTTCCGTTACTGACTTGAAATCTTCCTTCTTGTGTAATATGGGCATCGGCTGCTAGAAATTCTGCTGTCAGCCCTGCTTCCGCTGGGTCCCGTAACTTACAGTACGTTGCGTTTTTGTTTCCACTTGTGTCAAGTTATTCTCTGACATCCTTCGTGATTTCTTCTTTGACCCACGGGTTATTAAAAGGCAGGCTGCTGCATTGCCACATTCTTTTGAGTAGCCCCGTGTTCCTTCCACCGTTGTCTTCTGCTGCTGCTGCTTTTTTTGTATTTGACAGAGAGAGAGATAGTGAGATAGTGCGCAGGGGGCGAGGGAGAAGCAGGCTTCCTGCCGAGCAGAGAGCCCGATGTGGGGCTCGATCCCAGGACCCTGGGATCACGACCAGAGCCGAAGGCAGACGCTTAACGACTGAGCCACCCAGGCGCCCTTGCCTTCTGCTTCTATCCCACCTGATTGGAAAAGATACTCGCATATTTCATTCTTTACGATTTATTAGGACTTGTTTCGTGGACTCACAGATGGCGTGTCCTGGGGAATGTCCCATGTGCCCTTGAGAAGCTCGTGTGCCCGGCTGCCGTTGTGAAGGCCTCCACCTCTGTGCGCGGGGTCTGACAGAGTGTGGCTTAAGTCCTCTGTCCCGAGCCATCGTCCTCCCGGATTCTCCCAACCATTGTTCAAGTCACGTAGTCAAGTCTCTCACTCGCTTTAAAAAGATGTCAGTTTTTGCTTTAGGGATGGAGGTTTACAACTGTTATTTTTTTCTTGATGAATAGAAATTTTTATCGGGGGATACTGACCTTCTTTGTCTCTTGTTAGCTTTTTGACTTAAAATCAATGTTGTCAGATAATAGAGCCGCCCCAGCTGTTTACTGTTCTGATGGAATATCTTTTCCCACCCTTTTACTTTCAACCTTTTTGCAGATTTCTCTCAAAGGGAGTCTCTGTGGGGGCACCTGGGTGGCTCAGTTGGTTAAGCATCTGTCTTCGGCTCAGGTCATGATCCAGGGTCCTGGGATGGAGCCCCACGTCAGGCTTCCCGCTCATCGGAAGCCTGCTTCTCCCTCTCCTCCCTGCTTGAGCTCTCTCTCCCTCTCTCTTAAATAACTAAATAAATAAGTAAATAAAGAATATCTTAAGAAAAAACTCTCCAAAACCAAAGTGAGTCTCTTTGAATACAGCATATTGGTGGAATGTGTTTTTTTAATCCATTTTACCAAACTCTGCCTTTTATGTGGAACCTTTAACCCATTTATATTTAATTACTGATGACTTCCTTCTTCCATTAGCTACTTGTTTTCCGCGTGTCCTATATGCTTTTTGTTCAATTCTTCCATTCCTGCTTTTAATGGATCTAGCTGATTATTTTATAGTGCACCCTTTTGATTCCCTTCCACCCTTTTGTATGTATTTCTTAAAAAAAGATTTTATTGGTTACCTTTGGGATTGCAATTAACATCTTAAACTTGGAGCAACCTAGTTTGGTAATACCAACTTCATTTGGTAGTATACACTCAGCTCTTGTAAATTCCCATCCCCACTTTCTTTATGTATCCTGTTCCCATTAACACAGATTTACAGTTTTACAAATTTGCTTTTTACATTATATAGGAAAAAGGAGTTATACACCTAAAGTGAAATGATACAGGCTTTTTAAATGATCTATTACTTACCTCTCCTTGAGCTCTTTACCTTCCCTATGGCTTTCAGTTACTGTCTAGTGTTCTTTCATTCAGCCTGAAGGGTTTGCTTGTAGGATTTCTTTTAGTCAGGTCTACTGATAACAAAATCCCTTAACTTCCTTTATCTGGGAATGTCCTCATTTCCTTTTACCCTGAAGAGATAGTTCGCTGGATGCGGATTTCCTTTTCCTTTCAGTACTTTGAGTGAATAGAACTATGGGATCCCACTGCCTTCTGGCCGCCATCTTTTCTTTAATCTTATCGAGGACCCCCTGTACACAATTGCTTCTTTCTTGCTGCTTTTGAGATTTCCTTTTCTGTCTTTCAATAACTTGATTATAATATATCTCGGGTGGGTCCCTTTGAGTTTTTCTTGCTTGAAGTCCATTGAGCTTCTTAATGTGTAGATGTAGTCTTTCATCAAATCTGGGAAGTTTTCAGCCATCATTACTTCAAATAATCTCTCTGCTCCTTTCTCTCTTCTTCTGGGTCTCTCGGAATCCGGATGCTGTTAATTTGTTGATGTCACCCAACTCCTGGAGGGGACTGTTCATTTTTCCTCACTCTTTTTCCTTTGTGCTCTTCAGGGAGAATAATGTCTTTCTTCTGCCTGTGCAAATCTGCCACTGAACCACTCTGGTGAGTTCATTTTTCATTTTTTCTTTTCATTTTTTCTGGTGAGTTTTTTCATTTCAATTATTGTACTGCCCAGAGTTTGTTTCTTTCTTTTTTCTTTCTTTCTTTCTTTTAAATATTTTATTTATTCATTAGAGAGCGAGGGAGAGCACGCAAGCAGAGGGAGAGGCACAGGGAGAGAGAGAAGCAGACTCTCCACTGAGCTGGGAGCCCAATATGGGGCTTGATCCCAGGACCTGGAGATCATGACCTGAGCTGAAGGCAGATGCTCAACCATCTGAGCCACCCAGGTGCCTCACAGCTCCAGAGTTTCTATGTGGTTTCTTTTCATAACTTCTCAATATTAAGTTTCCTATTTGTTCTTATATCATAGAGTTCCTTTTTTTTTTTTTTTCTGTCTGTGGTTTCTTTTAGCTCACTGAGCATATTTAAGGCAGTCAACATAATGTCTTTGACTAGTAACTTCGATGTGTGGACTTCATCAGGGAAGTCTGCCAAATTCTTTTTTCCTACATACCAGCACTGTCTTCCTATTTCTCTCTACGCTTTGTAAGTTGCTGGGAACTGGATAGTGAGGATGACAATGTGGTAATTCTGGAAACCAGATTCTCCCCTCCTCCAGCCTTACTTCTGTTGTCCGAGAGCTGCAGTCTTCCGTTTCTATAGTGACTTTCCCAAACTGCGTCGTGCCGTGTATTCCTTGTTCGGGGACTGAAGCTTCCGTCCTGCTGCCCTGGCGGTCCGTGTGCGGACTGGCGGAGATCTCCTTCATCGCTCACGTCCCCTGGCTGTTGTGTGTTGGGCGGGGGCTGTTCCAAAGTCCCCAGATGGTTCATTCTGATCCTTTTCTCCCTGCTGCCAAATGGTCTCCATGGAGAGACTGACCCCTGAGCTGCTGCTTCTGTAATTTTCTCTCGCAAATGTTTTTTTTTTTAAATTATTTTAAAAATATTTTATTTGGGAGAGAGTGAGCGAGCTCTGGTGAGTTGGTGGTGGGCAGGGGCAGAGGCAGAGGGAGAAGCAGGCCCCCCACTGAGCAGGGACCCCCCCCCCCCATGCGGGGCTCGATCCCAGGACTCTGGGATCATGACCGGAGCTGAAGGCAGCCGCTTAACCCACTGAGCCACCCAGGTGCCCCACAAATGCTATTTTTAAAGACACCGAGGCTTCTGGGCTTGTTGCTAAGTCCTGTGAGAGCACCTCCAACCTCGAATCCTAAGGGTGCTGGGGGGCTGACCCAGCTCAGTGCCCAGCTGAACGACCCCCAGCTGAGCATCTGCTCCATGAAAGTTAGGCCTGCACGTTTCCTTAAGTCAATGGGAAGAAGGGTGACTGGCTCTTCTCGCTCGTCCTGCATACGATGAACCGGTAACCATGCAAGATCTCCTGTTTGCACACAGAACGCAAGAGTCTGTATCTCATTTATACGAGTGCAGGAAGTGAAAGAAGCAAACCGCAACTCCCAAGCTAGAGTAGAAACCAGATTTTAATATAAGTTTCAAGTCTAGCATTTGCTATTTACAACAAATAAATATTGCCCCTCCCCAACTGGTAAACTTTTTTTGTTTTGTTTTTGCCTTTTATACAAATATTCAACACCCCTCCCCTTTCCCCCCAATTCTCCTTTCCCACTAACCCCCGTCTCGTGTGGTCTCGTGAAGCCCAGGGCGCAGCGGCGGGTGGCACTTGCAGTGTGGGGAGAGTCAACGGCAATGGGCCTCGGCGGAGACCGTCCGCTCACCGGGTGAGGGTGAAGGGTGTGGAAAGGCTCCCCGCCCTCCTCTCCTGGGGGAGGGCTGGGCCGGGGCTGGGTGAGACTCCCTCGCTCTGTTGGCCCCGACACGGTGGTATCTTTGGTGCAGCCTGGGAAAGGCTAGCATGGTAGAAAGAGGGCCCAGGACCCGAGAAGGGCACGGGCCAGTGCCCGTGGGCATGAGGAGAGAAGTGCAGTGGTCAGACCCAGTGGATGAGTGGATGCCCTGGGGTGCCCCCGGGCACAGGTGGCAGTGACCCACACCTGAGCAGGTGCGGGGGAAGTGCACAGAGGGCGGAGCCCGGCGGCAGGCGGGGCGCCATGGCCCTCGGCAGTGCTCCTTGGCAAAAGTCAGCTAGTCTTCTGGTTCCAGAGAGCGGAAGGCACCTAAGGCAGCGAGTGGTCCACAGGAGGCCAGGTCAGCCTAGCAAACAGCAGGCGTCAATCCCGGCAGCAGGAGAGGTTCAGGGTGAACCTGGAGTCTGGGGGTGGCCTGAGTTGGCAGGTCAGGCAGAAGGTGCCCGCCCGGCCTGGGCCACTGGAGTCTCTAAGTGCTTAGTCACCCAGCCAGCCAGCGCTCGACAGAGTGGTCCCGTGGCTGGCCAGTGCCGGGGACTACCTAGAAGATGCCCTTGGCAATCTTGAGTCCCTTCTGCTTCATGCGAGGCAGAGTTGAGCTGGTGCCGTGCCTGACCTTTGCGCCCTCTGTGAAGGTCCGTTTCTTGAGGACAAAGTCATAGTTGGCCGTTGAGTTCATGGCGTAGAACACATTGGCGTTGTCAGGGATCTTCAGCTCTGGTGGGAGAAGGGTGGGGAGAGGGTCACAGATGCTTACAAGGGCCGCTCAGAACAGCTACCACTTGAGGGCCCCCCAGGGCAGGCCTGAGCCAAAGAGCTGAGACCCCCCAATCCGACATCAGGAGTGCCGATGAGCCCTCTGAATGATACCTGCCCAGGAGACCGATGGGCACTCAGGGAAGGCAACGACTCTTGTTTGGAAAGGGACTCTGGGGACGCCTGGGTGGCTCAGTTGGTTAAGCGGCTGCCTTTGGCTCAGGTCATGATCCCAGCGTCCTGGGATCGAGTCCCACATCGGGCTCCTTGCTCGGTGGGGAGCCTGCTTCTCCCTCTGCCTGCCACTCTGTCTGCCTGTGCTCGCTCGCTCTCCCTCTCTCTCTGACAAATAAATAAATAAAATGTTAAAAAAAAAAAAAAAGCTCTCTCTCTCTCTAAAAAAAAGAAAAAAAAAGAAAAAGAAAAAGGAAAAAAAAAGAAAAGGATCTCTGACTCCACAAATCCCCACATCACTCTGGAGTTGGCAAAGGGCCATCCGTCCCGCTGCCCTGCTGCCTTCACTGACCATGATCTCGAGCCCGAAGACTTCTAGAACCCAGAACACCTCCCGTAAGTCCTGCCCTACTCAGGACCAAGGTTGGGGGCCTAGCAAAGGGCAGGTCCTGCCCCAGGTCTTCCGTGCCAGGGTCCAGGGGAATCCATGCCCCCTGGGCAGCCCCCCTCTCCCCTGTCTGCTGTGGACAGGAGCCCGCTACCACTCAGCTTCTTGCCCCTGCCTCCCCTTCCCCACCCTGCCCTGGGCCTCAGTCTCCCTGTCCTGTAAGATGGAGGCTGCACCTGCCCTGTTCCCCCAACCCTACCAAAATGGTGCGAGAAGGTGAGAGAAGGTTCCGGAAACAACTTTTGGGGATGCTGGGGGTCACCATGAATCGTCTGGGCTAATGGCTGGCAGCTCCTGGGAAAGAACAGAGCCCCACGTCCCCAGAGGTCTGTATGGATCAGCCCCTGGCTCGTTATCTCCCTCGTGGGGATGAGGAAACCGCAGGCGACGTGAGGGCCGTGCCCCAGCTCCCTGAGGCCCGCCGTCGGCCTCCTAGTCTGTGCTGGCTCTGGTTCTGCCACTTTCCCAGCTCTCACCCACTGAGCGGGACCCCTCAGAACCTGTGCTTAGTGTCCGCTGTGGTCTGAATGTGTCCCCCCAAATCCGGGTGGGAATCCGCACACCCAGACGCTGGGGCCTTGAGGCCGTGATGAGGTTGTGGGACTGGAGCGTCAGGAATGGGATGCCTTACAAAAGGGGACCCTCGCCCCATCTGCCACGTGAGGGCACCAGGAGAAGGTGGCCGTCTGCCCGTGGACGAGGGCCCTCGCCAGAAGCCCATCTTGCCGGCGCCCACGCTCTGCACTGGGAGCCGCACGTCTCAGTCCATCCGCCGCCCCGGCCGCCATGACGTGTCACAGCAGCCCCAGCGGACGCAGACAACGTCACGCGTACGTGGATTTTAACATATTTGAGGCTCAGGTGCACGGCGGGCACGATTCCTTCTGAAGCACTCGTGCCCCATCTCAGCCCGGGCGCGGCCGCTGGGCTGCTGGGCCCCGGAGGAAGAGCCCTTTCCTTCACCGCGTGGTGCCGCTCGCCTGGCCCCGGGCCTCCCACAGCCTGTTCACGTCCAGCCGAGGGCACGCACGTGCCAGGGGCCGGTGAAGGCACCTGCGCGAGGCCGCCCGACCCCCAGCGTGGCTGCGCGGGGTTCTGGGAACGCGGGCCCTGGGGCTGGGGTGTGGGGCTGCTCCCACGGCCCACGCAGCCGGACCCCGGACTTACTCCGGTCGTCGGAGATAACCTGCACTAGCTCGTAGTCGTCCGGCTCGTCCTCGTCCAGGTTGTGTTTGTCCATGGCCTTGCGGATGACGGCCGGAGCCTTGTCTTGGCTGGTTACCTGGGTCGGGGGAAGGGGCCATCAGCGTGTGGGGCCCGGAGAAGCCCCCCGCAGTGGGCAGCCCCGGGGACCCCTGGAGATGCCTCACACTGCAGACAAAGGCTCAGCTTCGGGCTGGGTGCCAGGTCCACGGGGGCCCCTCCACCTCGTCCTGCCCCGGGAGGCCTCTGTGCAGGGATGGGGCGCTTTTCCCAATTGTTTCTGACCCCCCCCCCATTCTCTTATAAGCCCGCCACCTTCCTCCCATGCCACCCCGGAAACCTGCCTGCTCCCGGGGGCTGCTGCCCTTGAGCCTGTCCCCACAGGACAAGGGGATCAATGAACCCAGGAAAGAGACAGCGTCTAGGCCCAGCCCTGGAGGGAAGAGAGGAGCCCAGGGGCCGCCTCTGTGCCAGGTCTGCGTTGGCTGGAGGCTCAGGGGTGGTCAGCGTGGGCCGACCCCTCCTGCCTCGACCCCAAAGGCCACAGTGCAGACGGGCCTTGGACATGGGGTCATACGGGTGACCGTTAACAACAGTCAAGCTCAGCACAGGGCAGGTGTGTCACAGGGCACCTGACCCAGTGTGAGCGGATCGGGGGGTCTTCGGGGAGTGCATGTGACTCCTCTGCAGCCTGAGCTCTGGAACATGAGTCCCCCCGCCGCCCCCACTCCCCAGACACAGTGTCTGGAGACAAAGCCCCTTGGCTTGGTCTCAAGCCCTGAAGGACCTCCGTGGTCTGGCTACCTCCACGGCCACCAGCCTGCCACGGTCCCTACCTCCCCACTGGCCTCCCTGCACCTCCTGACCCCAGCCCACCCCACAGAGAAGCCTCACGTCCCCGTGGCCCGCCCTCCGCTCCAACCACCGGCAGCTTCTGTCTTCCTCCGAGATCCAGACCCAAGCTCTGAGCCCTTGACCTCAGGCCTCCTGCGGGCTCCTTCCAACCCCTGCGCCGCCCCGCTCCCCCCGAGATGCCTCCTCTGTGAAGCTCTCCTGGGCACTCGCCCTCTAGGGAAGCTTCCCGACGGCCCCCTCCCAGCCCCACGGCAGCTCGGCCCGGGTGTGGCGGGCACCCACCAGGATGCTCTTGTACATGTTGCCGTTGTGCACGTCCAGGCTGACGCGGATGATGCAGCAGTCGCCCACCTGCTGGTTGTAGAGCGGCAGCGAGGAGCTGCTGCCGCACACCCCGGACACAGAGCGCTTGTGGGTGCGCGTGGCGGCCACCGGCGTGGTGGAGGCCGAGGAGGAGGACGTGCTGCTGGAGGCCGAGCTGATGCCGGAGGTCTCCGGGGACGACTGGGAGGTCGACTCCCAGAACTGTGGGGACGGCACGATCAGCAGGGGCGCCCTGGCCAGTGCCCTGCCCTGCGGGGACCCCAAGGGCTCCGTGTGGGAGCTGGGGCTTCCTGGCCACTTCTGGGGGGCCGGGGAGTGGGGACCTGGACCCCGGGAGAGGGGGGGTGTGGCGGTCACCTTTTTTTCCTGACCGTCGGGGGACTCTGGGACAAAGCTCATGTTGATCTCCTCCACGTCGGAGCTGGACGAGCCGGCCGAGTGGACGCTGAGGGCGTCGGCAATGTCCCCGCTGCTTAGGTAGGGGCCGCACCTGAGCTGGTCACAGGACTTGGAGTGGGAGCTGCCGCTGGTACTGAGCTCCCCGCTGGGGGCCTGGCGGCTGCGCGGAAAGATCAGCTCATCTGGGGGCCTCCCCGGGGGCCACACCCCGCCCCTGCCCCCTCCACTCCACAGTGCAGCCTCTGTGCCAAGCGCTCGGTCAGTCACCAGGCCCATGTCTGCCCCTGCTCTGGGAGTGATGGATCAGGGTCACCCGATTACGCAGAGGCACACTCAGCCCGAGGCTGCGCGGAGCCGGGAGGGAGCCCGTCCTGCCAGCCCCGGGCGCTCACTCGCTCCAGCGCTTGACGATGGCCGCGTTCTTCTTGGCCTTGAGGGTATTGCTGGCCGACTCGGAGGGGGGCTCCAGCTCACACGACAGGTTGTAGCTATGGGACAGAGGCACGGCTGTGAGGCTACAGGGAGGCACACCCGGGTCTCCCTCCCAGAACCTGCCTGGCAGGGGTTCCAGACGCCCAGTCAGTCCAGCGCTGACCACGATCCTGCACCACAGCCCGCCCAGTGCGCCCGACTGCTGCGCAGACGCACCTCTCCGTCTCGCTGAGCCGCTCCATGGCCCGGAACCAGGCCTGGAAGTGCTCCTCGGGCACGATGCTGTAACTGTTACACGCCGACTGGAGCAGCTTGATCTGGGCGATCACTTCGAATTCCTGGGGCCAGAGGGCAGGGCAGGAGGGCGTTGGCATGGATGGGGTGCTGGGCATGGCCCCGGGCCCCCCCTCCCACTCTCTACTCCTGCCCAGGCCCACCCTGTTCTCAGACCTGGGTCCAAACAGCCCTCCCGGGAAGTCATCCCTGAGTCTGGCCTCCCGCACCTGCCCTCCAGTGGAGCAGGTCCCCCGTCCTCTGTGTACCGCACCCGCCCCATGAATACGAGAGGAAGCGGGATGCAGCCCAGCGTTCTACCCGGTGGGTCTCTGATTCCACACCCCCGCCAACATCACCCCCGCCAACATGTAGGGGCTGCAGGGGCTCACCTTCCTCCTCTTCTCGAAGTTGATCAGTCTCCCCTGAAAAGCAAACAGCCAGCAACCCTCAGAAAGTGTCCCCTTGCCCAGGACCGCCCTTCAGCCCCCTCAGGCTGCACTCCCGACTGCACCACCAGGGGGCAGGTGGGTGCACGCACCCTGGCTCTGGGCAGGTCCTAGGATCTGGGGTGGCTGGGTGGGGGTGGGGGACAGGCAGAGCCTTAAGGAACTTCTTGCCCAACCCTCTGAGGACAGGAGAGACTGAGGCCTGGGCAAGAAGGCCCAGCCTGGCCTCCCCAGTGCCTGACCTTGGACGGCCACTGCCTGAGGACAGACTGCGAGCTGTCGGGGCCAAAGCCTCCTGCAGCTCTAGGCCTCACCCGCTGGGCACCTAGCTCTCCACTCACGGGGGAGCTGGGCACGGGGTTGGCCGGGGGCTCTCAGATGAGGTGTGCCCAGCGCTGAGAGCTCAGGGCTCAGTGAGGGGCGCCTTCCTCCCAGGCTCCAGGACCCCCACCCCACTCCCACCCCGGCCGGGCCCGCAGGGCTCACTCACATACAGATAGTCCTTCATTGCGGTGTCCAGCATCACCAGGTCTGTGAGGAACGTGCCCAGGTAGGGAACGGTGCCCTGGATGACACCCTGCGGCCAGGAGGCGAGGCCGATGAGCCGGGACCAGGGCCCCCCTCTGCTCCAGCCTCCACCCCGGCCTCCCACTCGGGAGCAGCCCGGGGACCTTCAGCTGTCTCCCCCAGACTCCTCCCTAGTAGCCACGGGCCCCCAGGTCCCCCTAGTCACCTTCCGGGCCCGGCATTTGGCAGGTCACCGAGGTTCTGGTGACCCTCGTCACCCCTAAACCCGCCCCAAGCCGGGCTCTCCCAGGCCCTTGCTCTGGTGGCCGTCACCGGCGCTGTCAAGACAGCAGCGGGTCAGGGCGCGGCCCTCACAGGGCCCAGAAGAGGTCTGTCTAGCGGGCAGCCCGCGCACTGCAGCAGCAGGGTCGCACTGCAGCAGCAGGGTCGGGGAGGGCGGTGGCGGTGGCCCCTCTCCTCGCAGGGAGGCCAGCTCCTGCCGCTCCCGGTCTCACACACACTCACCGTCTCCTTCGGCCGCTTCTGAGCTCTCTTGGGGTTCATCTCCAGGGTGGCAAACTTGGAGGTCCCCTCCTGCCAGGGTTGAGGACGGGGTCAGCGAGACCTTCCTCTCCTCCCCAGCTTCTCCTCCAACAGACCTGACCTTGGGCGTTGGTCACTGGTACAAATGTGGTGCCGGAACGTGGGACCACAGCCCACCCTCCCTGAGCCCGTTTCTTTGTCTGGAAAGTGCAGACGAGCATGGCACCCGCCTCCTGGGGGGTCTCCCGGGACTCTACATCCCACACCTGTTCCCATCGCTCTTCTCCCTCGCCCGCCCCGGGGTGAAGCCCTGCACAAAATTCATGCCCATTTCTTTTCTCCTTGTGCCTCACTGCCTCCCCAAGAGTCAAGAGACCAGAGGGACCCCAGGCTCATCACACCTCCATTTTCTGAGAGCAGGGACTTGCCCGAGGTCTCAGAGGGACTCAGAGGACAGTGGGCTCCTCCCTCCCAGCTGGAGACCTACTCCAGCTAACTGGTCTTCCAGCGAACTGGAGGCCCTGTGGGGAGAGCCTAGCAAGACTCCCTGGGATCCATCTGTGGTGTCTGATCCCGGGCAAAGTCAGGAGCCCCCACCGTACCCAGAGCTGCGTCCTGGGTCTGCTCATTTGGACCCAAGGCGGGCAGCCCCTTTGGGATGTGGCCTCTGGCCTCCCCAGTGGCACCCCGGCCCTAGGCAGGCAGGGAGCCCTCCCCTGAGCTGTAGTGCAGACAGGAGCCCCCCACCCCTGACCCCATGCAGCCACCTGCCTGGAGGAAGCAGAAGACCTGCTAATCCTGCCAGCTCACCTATCCCTTCTGGAACGTCCCCCGACTGCTCCCCCACCATCCCATTACCAGGGTCTCCTGTTCCCCAAACTGCCCCCCACTGGCCAGGGACCAAAAAGATCCCACTCTCTAAGACAGGACTGGAATCTTTCAAAGAAGCGCTCGCTGAGACCCTCCCTCCACCCAGGGTTCACCTTGATGAGCAGCTCTCTGCTCAGCGAGTAGTTGTTCTCGTCGGAGAAGATCTCTGACAGCTTCTGAAAGACTCGGAAGCTTTCCCTGCAGGGAGGGAGGACAGACTTGGGAACAGCACACACATGTGCGTGCTAATCCATTTTATTTTAGAGCCCAAGGCCCTGAATTGCCCGGATGGGTGGTTTCCACACAGGGCTCCCCCGCCCCCCTCTGCGGGGCCCGGGGAGGGGCGCTCCGTGGGTGGGGCTCTGTTCTAACCGGTTTGGATTTCAGGAGGACAGAGTGGTGTGGCTGCTGAGTAAACCCAGGAGAATCTCCAGTGTGGCCCAATCTCTGACAGATAAGGAAACTGAGTCCCGAGGCAGAACTGCTCGCCTAAGGCCAATGGACACTCAGAGGCCCTGCCAGCTGACCCAGGATTTGCCGACCCCTGGCAGGTCCCAGGTTCCCCCTGGAGCTCCTGCTGAGAGAGGCCCGCCCACCTGGAAACTTCTTCCCACGTCTTCTTCAGCCTGTGGATGGAGTTGCTCTGCAGGGCAGACAGGATGGCGTAGAGTGACGAGAAGTTCTTGAGGACGCGGCACTCCTAGGGGAGGAAAAGCAGGGTTGAGACGTGGCTGTGGTCCCCGTGGCTGGGACCTCCCAACCTGGTGGAGACGGATGCCCGGATGCCCGCGGAGCCCGGGGAGGCAGCATTCCCAGGAGAGGGATCTCGGCGCAGCCCACAGGAGGGAGTGATGGGGCAGTGAGCATCTGGGAGGCAGGATATGCCGGTCAAGGCAGGCGTGCCCCGGGGAAGGAAGGGCCCGGGATGCCACATCACCACCCTGAGGGCAGATCAAGTGAGACAGGGACTCCCCAAGGCCCCTCGGAGGCATACCCTGGCCACCTCGATCCAATGCTCCACCACCCGGGCCCTGCCCCGGGCCGTCACACTCCGGTCCCCCAGGCAGGTGGTGATGACGCAGTTGGCCACGCTGTTGAACTGGGTGACGGTGGCGCGGACGGTGGGAGCCAGGTGCTCCTTGCCCTTCTTGTCTCGCTGGGACCAGATGGAGCCCAGGCAGTGGTAGGGCACCACCTTCTTGAACAGCTCCTGGGGACCAGGGGGTGTGTCACCCAGCTCTGCCACACTCCGGCTCAGGATCCCCGCTCCCCTAGTCCCAGGCAGGGTCCCTGATCGGAGCTGAGCTTGGGAGCGGACGATGTGGGGCAAGATGTGGCTGGAGCCTTGCAGGCCTGGGTGTGTGTGTGTGTGTGTGTGTGTGTGTCTGGGCTTTGCTTTCTGCCCACCACAGGCGCCCAGCACATGAGTGGCCTAGGATGACGCGCTGGAGGAAAGAGACCAGCATTTTCAGCAGCCTGCCCTCACGGACTCCAAGCACCAGAAGGGGCCTCACAGCTGCACACAGCAGGGGGCACTTCCGGCCTCCCCATCATGCCTTGGGTCCGCCCCCCACCCCACCCCTTCCAGGTGCACGCCTGCTGTGGGTGCCATACCTTCGGGCTCTGGTTTCTGCCAGAAACTCTAGTACATAGCAGGTGCCTAATAAGTGCCGAGGCCGGTGAAGCCTCCTGGCAGATCGGGGGCTGACCCAGGGAGCAGGCAGCCCCTCAGGGAGCTCCGCTCCCCCACCAATAGGCCAGGCCCCACCCAGCCTTCGACTGTTCCCCCTCATGTAATCCACAGTCCCCGCAGGCTGGGGTGGGAGGGTCCCGTCTCTATGTCCCCAGCCCGCGGATCTCACAGTGAGTCCTGCTGGAACTGGGAGCTAGAGCAGGACATCAGCTGGGGACCGGGGAATGGCAGGGCATGGACCCAAGCCAGAGGAAGGGGTGCCCCTGCCCTGTCCCACCACGGAGAGGCACTTACTGCATCCATTAGGGTAAACTGCTCTGCCACCAGGTCGGGAGGGAAGGCTAAGAGGTGAGGCTTCTCATTCAGTCCATTTTCTGCAGCCACAGCTGAAGGCCAGGGAGGCTCGGGTGCTGGAGCTGCCTCTGGCTCTAAAGTTTGAGACAGAGATGGCTCGGGTTCTGGAGCAGGAGCCGGAGCCGCGTCTGGTTCTGGAGTGGGAGCCGGAGCCGCGTCTGGTTCTGGAGTGGGAGCCGGAGCCAGAGCCGGAGCTGCATCTGGTTCTAGAGCTGCATCTGGCCCTGGAGTGGGAGCTGGAGCCAGAGCCGGAGCCACGTCTGGTTCTAGAGAGGGAGCCGGAGCTGCGTCTGGCTCTGGAGTTCGTGCTGGAACCGCGTCTGGCTCTGGAGTAGGCAGGAGAGTTGGTGCTAAAGCTGGCTCTAGCTCTGGAGCTGTTTCTGGAACTGGCACTGGAGCAGGGGACAGAGCTACAGGAGGAGAGAAGTTTCCATGTGCCTTTGCAGACACAGAGCTCAGCCCGGGGCCTCCCAGAGAAGCCGCAGCTGGCAAGGAAGCCTCAGCGGGACGGCTCCCCGCATCCAGTGCACCCGCTGGGTGCTCGGAGCCCAGGCCTTGCTCCTGGCCCCACACCAGCCTGTGGGGCTCGTCCCTGTGGGGCCCAGCACTGACCCCTCCCCACACAGCCACAGGCACCCAGCCCCGGCCTTCTCACCCTCGGGCTCGGCCTGTGCGGGCTCTGCACGCTCCAGCTGGGCCAGCAGAAGGTGGGCACGACGCTCCAGGTCAGAGCCGGGCATGTTGAGCTGCACGTAGGCCACCAGCTGCTTGAGGCAGGGAAAGTCTGGGGGCTGGCAGAAGTCCTCCGAGTACTGGTCCAGCCAGGTGCCCAGAATGGAGGAGATGGCACTGGAGGTAGGCGGGCGGGCAGCAGCGTCAGTGGCCTGGCCCTTCCTTCCACACGGCCCCCTGGAGCACCCCCGGGGATGCTCCATCCAGAGGCTAGGCCCACTCTGCCCTCCCCCACCGGCCATCCAGGCAGGGGCAGGTCTGGCCAGCAGGGGCGAGTCAGCAGTCTCCACGGGAGGGAGCCCTTCATCTCTGGTGTGAGCACCCCTGCCTTCCCCGGGGGGCCTGACGCACTCCTCTGTCTGGGGTCCCTCCTGCTGCACCGTAAACCCCAGGAAGGTGGGGAGAGGGCGCAGAGTCTGCTCTGTCCCAGCCCTGGGGCACATGGTAGGCGCTGCAGAAGTCTGTGAGGGAGGAGGGAACAGGCAACGTCCCTCTGCCCAGCCCACCTAGGCTCTCATGGCCCTGCTATCCCCCGCCCCTGCTCCGACGGCTGCCTGACCCCCTTCCAGGCACGTGGGGTCTCCTCTTCTCACCGACACTATTCTCAGAACTGCAGGAGTGCAGCCGGCCTGGGGCACCGAGGCGTGAGGCCCCCGTGTGAGCCGGTGGCCCCGGGATCTCAGCAGAGCAGGCAGGGCTGGGGCGGCCAGTGGTGGGGACACACGGCCTCAGGGCCCAGCCCTGGCCTCCAGCCCCCAGGCCCCGGGAGCCCAGCCACATCGGTCTGACTCCTGTCTTCCTGCAGGAGAGGCCCCCATAGCGCGGCCCTCCAGCAGCAGTGACAGACGTGGGGGCCAGGGCTCTGCCCCCACCCGAGCCCCAGATGTCCCCCACCTGGGACATAGGGGACCCTCCCCTCAGACCCAAAGTCCACTCACTTTTTTAATTGGTCCTGGGGGCCGCCGTCCTCGTCAGAGTAAGGGAGGATACATCCGTATCTAGAGGAGGCCGTGAGGACGTCACGTCTACCGTACCTGCTATGACGTCTAGGGTTACCGGCTGACCCCCCGACTGCAGCGGAAGCCCAGGAGGGCAGGGAGGCCGGTCTGCCCCGCGCACGGAACTATGGAATATGTCCAGAGGGGGCTTGGTGTCCAAGCAGGGAAGGGCTGCGGCTGAGACACCCTGCCCGGACTGGGGCGGGGAGCCGCGGGGCGGGCGGGGTGCCGCTCACCGTTTGAACAGAAGGTCCAGGACCTGCTGGGTGGTGGTGAAGGCCCGGTAGGTGCAGAGGAAGATGGTGACGTAGGAGAGGTCGCTGCCCTGGAAGGCGGGCACCAGATGTTCCACCAGCTTCTCCAGCGTGCCCGCCTTCACCGTCCGCACCTTGCAGGTCTCATACAAGCTCAGGGCAGACTCGTTTTCACACTGGGGTGGGATGAAGGAGGGGTGTGTGCTCAGCGGCAGCGCCTGGGGCTGCCAGGAGGGTGGGGGGCCTGGGCTCAGATGACGTCCCAAGGGTGCAGGGACGTGTGAGGTTGGAGAGAAGACACGAGTTGCCACAAGCTGAGAAACAAGCTCAGCTTTAGAAGCAGAATCTGAGGGGCGCCCCGGGGGACTCAGGTCATGATCCCAACGTCTTGGGATCGAGCCCCGCATCGGGCTCCTGGCTCGGTGGGAAGCCTGCTTCTCCCTCTCCCACTCCCCCTGCTTGTGTTCCCTCTCTCGCGCTCTTACTCTCTCTGTGAAATAAATAAATAAATAAATAAAACCTTAAAAAAAAAAAAACAAAAAAACAGAAACAAAATCTGATATGGGGAATAACATAACATGCAGACACAACGCTTCCGGCTCAGCCTGTTAGCTGGTGGAGGTAAAGCACTAACCCCGTGAGCTCTGGCAAAACACGCCCATCCTTGAGATGAGAAGACAGAGGCTCCTTCCGGGGAAGGAAGATCCACGGCTGTTCCGTGCAGCCCGGGCCCATGGCAGTGAAGGGCTGGATCACCCCGACAACTGGCCCCCCTTCCGGAACGGTATGTGGCTGAGTCAGGCCCTCTGAGCCGGAGGGTCACAGAGCCGTGCTCAGGGGGACAGCAAACCGTAGAGGAGCTCAAGCCTCCCTGCCTTTGGGGGGAACTGGCCCTTCTCGGCCTGTGGACGTGGAGGGCGGGGCTGCCGACTACTGGGACGGCGGGGGGTGGGAGTTAAAACCTTAAAACCAGACGGACTGGGGTGCAAACACAAAATCACCTGGGGCCCAATGTCAAGGGGAAACAGTAAAAAGGTGTCTTTTTAGATGTTCATGCAGGTATGAATGAATGAATGAAAGAAAAAAGTGAGGAATCACTTTTTTTTCCTTTTCTTTGTAGAGAGAGAGAGTCTGCATGTGCACAGGAGGGGCAGAGGGAGCGCACCTCAAGCAGGCTCCACGCACCACGCGGGGCCGACGCGGGGCTCCATCTCACGACCCTGAGATCATGACCTGAGCCGAAACCAAGAGTCGGACACTCAGCAACTCAGCCTCCCGGGTGTAGTGCAGTGACCCTGCTCCTGGCCAAGCCCAGAGCTGGGCAGTGGGGAGGGCGTGGAGGCCCAGGCTCCTTTGGAAGTGGGATTGTGGGTTCCTGGGGGTCGGAGCCCCGTGGCCGCACTCACCCCAAGCCAGCGCTGGCCTTTGTTGGCCCCGGGCTGCGCCTGCGCCTTCCGCAGGGCGATGGAGTAGATGACGCCGTTGAGCAGCTCCTCGCCGATCTCCTGCGCGCAGCTCTGGACAGACAGGGGTGGGACCGTCAGGGGCTGCCCCCCCCTCCCCCGTGAGCCTTCCAGTCCCCAGCCAAGGCACGGTGTCCACACTGCCCCCGCCCCGCCCCGGCCCCTGGCAGGGATGAAGTGGGCTGGCAGCTCCCGGGCTCAGGAGTCACCCTGGGGCGGGAGAACGCGGCCCCCAGCCCGCCCCTTCCCACCCCATCAGCCGCCAGCCCTCCAGGCCCCGGAAACCCCCAGCAACATGCGCACGGCCAGGGTCACCCCCTCTGCCCCCAAGAGGGGTACTGCCTTCCAGCCGTGTCACAGATGAGGACGTGGACGCTGGGAGAGGGGCAACCTGTCCAAAGACGCGTCGCCGTGGGTGGACGACAGACCAGGACCCCCAAGGCCCTCCTTCCTGCTCCCAGCTGACTCAGCAGGCATGGGCAGCTCCTCCCAGCCCGGCCCTGGAGTCAGCATCACGCGTCAGGGGCAGGCGTAGGGCATCCCCGATGGCCACATCCAAGGCCACTTCCTTCCCTTTCTGCTCATTCATGCCCTTGTGCCTTCTTGGGCAACAGAGGAGATCCTGGCTCCCCGCCCAGCATCATGTGCGTGGGGACAGCGGGCAAACAGTGACGGTGCCGCGTCTGGGCAGGTGACTGGGGTTTCACTGGACCCCGAACCACGGGCCTTTGGCTGGGGCAGGAAGTAAAGGCCCTTGTTTTAGGCGGCAGCGACCCCTCCCACTGGGCAGGCTGGCCTGGGGGCCGGAATCTCCAAGTCCGGTTGACTGCCTGCCTGCCCCCCCCCACCTGGGGGGAGCTGCAGTAGGGAGGGTGGCCTCTGAGGGTTGAGGGAGGAGCTGGGACGTGCCAGTTGGCACAGGGCCCTTGCTCACATGGTCCATACCAGCGGCTGGGACCGCGCATCACTGCCCTAACCCAAGGTGGGTGTGCAGCTTATGGGAGACCCGGGCAAAGGTGCTGACTCAGCCCACCCACAGCCTTCCCTGAAGCCGGCAGCCTTGGCAGGGCCTCTGCTGCACCTCTGGGGTCGGCGACGGGCTGCTGGGGCCTCTCACCTCCTGCCGCCCCTGTGGGCGGCTGGAGGCCAGCCGCCCTAGGGAAGGCCACTTCCTCTGACCTGTGGCCGCCCTCCCACGCCGGGCACTGGACCAACGGGGAAGCCGCTGCCATCACATTCTCTCTGGAGAGTGAGCCAGCCTGTCTGTAGAGAGTTAGCAGGGGACTGGCAGAGGTCCCCTGAGCGCCACCTCCCACACCCACACCCTCTGATGACCCAGCCCCTCCACTGGACAGGGGAGACGCCTCCTGAGCAGAAAAGCTGAGACATATGCTCACGTTCCCTCCCCCGTCTGGAAGAGCTCTCAGAGGACGCAGGCTGCAGAGACCAGCTGTCCCCCTGCCGGATGGGGGGGCCACCACCCTGGCATGTCCTCAAGGGTCTGAGCCTACTTCCCAAGGAGGCCGAGCCCGGGCTGGAAGGGCCTGGCCTTCTCCACGGTTATTTTAGCCACGTGTGGCCCAGCTGGGAGAAACACCCGGATTGTGGGCAGTGATCTGGGAGGCCCCGTGCAGGACCGGTGGGCCTGCCAGAGGGCCCTGCACTTGAACTCCACAGGGCAGCTGGCTCCTAGTGGGGCTCCATCAAGGCCTCTGAGTGCTGCGGGCAGGCAGTGGTCATCCCCTGGCAAGTCCAGAGAGCAGCAACCCCCCACCCCCGCAGTGAGCCCTGGGCCTTGCTGGCAGAGCAGCTGGCCTGCGCATTGCATTACGTGGTCCCTAAGCCCCTCCCCCGCCCCACCCCCAGGGGCCCCTTCTGCCGGCTGGTTGGGGCAGGGCGGGATGCTGGGAGTCACACTGGCTGGGACTTGGGAGTCACACAGATGGGGCGCTGCTCTGGCTCCTTCGGGCACCCGCAGCCATGGCGAGAAGAAAGCAGACCCCCAGAGCCGGGTGCAGGAGCCCGTGACCACCTTCCACGAGGCGGCAGGGGGGCAGGCTCTGAAGCAGAGGGCCCTGGGGGCCGGGCCAGGAAGTAGCAGAGCAGGGCATTTGTTTCCTACTCCTCCCCCCTTCCAGGGACAGAGAAGGAAAGCTGCTAACACCAGGCATCTGCCCCCCCCCCCCCCCCCCGCCAGGGCCCCTTGCAGGATGGGCAGAGCCCTGTGCCTGTGGGCGACCCTGGGCCACCCTGCAGGCAGAGGGCAGCGCACGCAGGCCCACGTGGGGGGTGCTCTGGCGGGGGGGGGGGGGGCTCCTGGGGAAGGATGGGCGTGGCTGACCGGACAGATGGTCTCGGGGAGGCCTCTGCAGGGCAGGATGGTGCTCGGCTGACTTCTAGGGAAACAGAACGCCACAGGGATGGTTGTGTCCTTGGGGAGCCAATGTCCCAGGGCCCTGGGATCCAGTTGGCAGCTGGGCCTCGCACACGCCGCCTGGCCTTCCATGGCTTGGGTCAGTGGGAGTGCGGGTGGGGTGGTGCCCCCAGACCCTGGTAAGCAGAGGCCGGCAGAACAGGCACCCAAGTGCCCCACACCCCACTGTTCCTCTGAGGGCAGCCCAGAGCCGCAGGGCCAAGAAGGAGAAACTACTTGGGTGTCACCTGATCAGCCTTCTCAGGGCGACAGGCCAGCGGATGCCTGTCCCCAAGTGACTGCAGGCCAGGCCCCATCCCACCCCCATTCTGGGACAGACCCGAGGGGCCCTGCTGGCTCTTCCCCAGCCCTGCCAACTCTCCCGGAAGGCGGCTTGTGCCTGTGTGTAGGGAGAGTGCACCGTCACTCTCATCCCCCCTCTGCTCCCCTGGGTGTAGATTTCCTTACAATGATGGCCATAAGGGGCCTCCAGACCCCTCAGGTGCCTCCTCCGCAGACCGGCTCCTCCTACAGAGACCCAGTCCAGGGCTGAGACACCCAGAGAAGAAGGGCTCAAGCCTGCACCATGGGGTCCTCCTGTCTCTTCAGGCCACGTGTGGACACCTGGTCCCACTTGGGCGGGGCAGGGATGGCTCCCACCACAGTGGCTTGAGCCTGCATGAGATGAGGTCCTTCATGCAACGTACCCTGCTGAGCCGCCACCCAGGGCCACAGAGTCACAGATGCCACCCCAGGCCCTCTCCTGGACACTGGTCGGCACCCTGCAGCCCCAGGCACGTGAGGCCCCAGGACACCGTCTTTCATGAAGGGCTCTGACTTCCAGCTTTGCCGAGCCTCTCTGCCCCTGGCCTCAGTGAGCTCATCGGTGAAATGGGGAGAAGAGCAGCAGCTCTCTACGGGGCAACAGTGGGGTCCAGAGAAGGTGCACAGCACCTGGCACGTGACACACCCTGGAAACGGGAACAAAGGATCCTGGGCACCACCTGCTGACCACAGTCCCTCAGAGCTGCTGAGAGACACCTAGCAGGGAAACCCTGAGGGCCCCCATGGGAGCCTCCAGGACAGCCGCTACAGAAAGGGCAGGAGTCCTAAACTGCCCGAGCCAGCCCTGCAGCTTTCCAACTTGGCCTTTTGCTCCCATTTGGGAGTGGTGATGGGAGACGGACAGAGTGCCCGGTCAGCCCTCCTGGGGCCCCAGGCTCTTGGATAGTTCAAACAAGGCACCCTGCAAAAGCTCGTGGAGACCAAGGCTGCGGGCAGCGGGGCTGGGCTGAGGAGAGAACCCAGGACTTCTCAAGTCCAGGTCCTGGTTCATTTCTTGGACCATAAGCTCCAACAAGTAGGGGAGAAGGAAGAGCCTCCTGGTGTGCAGCAGGGCCCCACCCCTACCCTCTGGTGGGTGTCCTGCTCCCTGAGCCCGAGGACATGGACGGGACCAAGTGGGGACCCCAGGTCAGCCCTGGATAGGGCTGAGCCACACTCCTGGCCCCACGCACTGCATCCCATAGAGGCAGCCTGGGCTGGGGACCGTACAGGGGCTAGCTTGCCAGGGCAACCCGGGAGCTCAGTGACCCCAGACACTGGAGTTTGGTGACCAGCCTCACTGAGCCCCCAAGAGGCTGTCCCCAAGGGCCCCCCGCACCCCTGCCACTAGCTTGAGCCCAGTTACTCATCAGCATGTAAAGAGAAGAAAGGAGGGATGCCTCAAGTGCAGGGGGGCAGGGGGAGGGACTTCCACGCTGGCCGTGCCCACTGCCTGTCCTCTTGTCCATCCAAGGCCAGCTCCTGGCTGTCAGGCTAGCAGGCCACCCCACGTCAGGCCTTTGAGGGAGTACAGCTGGTGACAGCTGAGGGAGGGTGGCCTGGGTCCAAAGGGTACGGGGCAGGGCCAGCTGAATGTCCAGCCCCAAGAGCCACAACCAAGCGTCCACCACCAACCACAGAGTCCGAGGTCTGCGGGTACTTCCTGGGGGCCAGGCTTTTTACACACTTGTCACATTTACTTGATGGGCGAGGGAGGAGCTGGTTGGGGAACTCACTCAGGTCAGGAGCCACGAAGGGCAGCCAGGGCCCGGATTTTAACCGTGGCCCATGAACCTCGTCCCATCTAGGCCTGGCTGCTGCCGTGCTCCGCTGTGGCTGCCGTACTCAGGCTCAGAGCGGAGGCCAGAGGTGGGAGAACTTTCCCCAGGTGACACTGCTACTTGGCCATGGCGGGGCCCAGCTTCCTTGCACCCAGCACCCTTCCATGGAGTGGGTGGTTTGCCGGGGTCCCAGCTGCGGGCCTTGAGGTTCAACTATGGGAACTGGGCCTGAGAAGCGCCAGGCCAACTGTGCCCCCAAAGCCCAGGGCATGGACACTGCCCTGGCACCCTTTCAGAAAACACCACCATGGCAGCTGCCACCTGTCACTGTGAGGACCACCTGTCTGGCTGCCAGGCTCCCTTGGTCCTCACCTGAACCCTAGTGGGGGGAACTGGTATCAGGTCCATTTTACAGATGAGGATAAGTGAGGCTCCGGGAGTGGGAGCAGGTCCAGGGCTGCAAGGGGCCCAGCTGGCCTTCCCCTGCAGCTCCCTCCCCTCTCCAACTTCTGACCGGTATGTACGAACCTGCCCCTTGCTTCTGAGGACATTAGGGCTCCAGGTGTGTCCGACCCTTCCCCGTTCCCCAGAGTGCAGAGGCAACACCCACACCCTGGAGCTCCCCACGCGCTCCTGCCCTGCTCACCAAGCAGTCTTCTAGCTAGCCTCTTTTCATGCCCAGCAGCAGGCCGGCGGGAGGGCTGTGGGACTGGGACTGCTCAAAGTTCTGCCCCTCCTGCACTAGGCTGCAGGTTTCGGCTCCCCCGCCCTCAGAATGGGACCGGGGAGAGCCGCTTCGCCAGAGCTGCAAGTCCGGGAACACCCAGTTTCTGAGCCCAGGAGGCTGGGAGCCCAAGCCCGGGGCAGGGTGGCCACAGCACAGTGTTGTGTCCTGGGAGCCACGTGGGCAGCTGGCCAGCAGCCCCTGGGAGCCAGTCCTCGACTCCTGGGCACTGTGTCCTGAAAGCACCGCCCACCCCCGGCTTGCTCAGAGGCTGCCCAGGGCCAGTGCGTAATTACTCCAGCTCCTTCTACCAGCCCCGAAGACAGGGCCTGGAAACCCACGTCTGGCTTCCGAGTGGAGGATTGAACCGAGCCCGGCCTGTGAACAGTCACCCAAGGCTGAGTCCCGCTGTCGCGGCTGCTCCTGGGATACCGCCTGGCATGCTTCAATGCCTCCCACCTACAGGAGGAAGGAGGGCCCAGTGCCAGCCAGCCTGGCCCCCCCTCCTCGTCTCCTGGGATCCCTGAGGAGTCGAGCCAGAGGGGAACCCCAGGGTCCGTGGGGGCCCAGCAGGTGGCAGTCAGTTCCCTCCAAGGCCCTGCAGTCTGGAGTGAGCTAAGAAGCCCTCCTCACAGATTCCAGTATGCAGACAAAGACCCCCCACAAGGCTGCACCTCTAAGGCCTCCAGGGTCAAAGGCAAATGAGCCCTGGGGCTTAAACTGGCGAGCGGCACAGAGTGTGATCTAGAGACCAGACAGCCAGGAAGGAGGCAGGAGGCTGGGGCGGTGGTGGGCAGCGGCCTCTCCTATCTTTCTCCTGAAGAACAGACAAGCCCTCCGTGTTCCATTCCACCCAGACCGTGCTTGGGCCTTGCGGTCGCAGGGTCACACGACCGCCTCTGCCATTCACTAGCTCGGCGAGTCTGTGCCATCTAGCTCTAGTGCCTCAGGTGACTCGTCTGTTAAGTGGGCAATCCTGACAGCAAGGAGACAAAAATTCATGCAAAATACTTAGCACGGAGCCTCCCACAGAGTGCTGGCCCCTGTCTGTTGCGTTTTTAAATCTGTGAGTCCAGCCGTGGGCTTGCTCCTTCCTAGAAACTCTTCCCAGTGTCCTCTGGCCCAGAGGACTTTTACCTTGCTACCCTTCCCTTGACTGGGGGCTTCTGGGCTGCCTAATCCTGGTTCTGTCCCCCTCGCAGCTCCCACCGTCTCCTCACCCCCGGGCCCCATGTACTTTTAATTGCCTTGACCATGAGCTCTGCCCTAGCCATCTCGGATCCTTGCAGTGGGCTCCTGCATACAGTAGGCGCCCAATAAAGAACAGCCCCCATTCAAGACCTGGCAGCACGTCCTTCTTCGCTGTGCTTATGTTAAGACCAGCGACCCTGCTCCACTGGCCCGCCATCTACTATAAAGCGGGGTGGACAGCTACTTTGCAGGGCTGGGTCGAAGGCAGCTGGAGTGCGGGGGCAGGGCCTGCAGCCTGTAGGTGCTCCAGAGCGAGATCTCCTCCTGCCTGGCCAAGGCAGTGGCCTGCCCAGAGACAAGTGCATGGGCCAGGGGACTCCCAGAGAGCACAGAGCCCCTCTGGCCGAGCTGGGTCAGCTGTGACCTGGCTCACAATCATGATGATGGGAGGCTGCCCAGATGTGCAAGGACATCCGGCAGCTCAGAGAGGGAAGGACCGGGTGGAGGCACGGTAGGGAAATGGGACCGGGGGTAGGGCAGGCAGAAATCGCCTGGTGGTTTCCAGAGAGGACAGGGACCCTGAGCAGGGTCGCTCTGGCTCTGGCCTGCTACAGAGACTAGGAAATCAGCTCCAGGATGGGGGGCGGGTGTGTGTTGGCAGGAGGGACAGGGACTTCCCAGCCCACCCCCTCCTCTCGGCCCACGGTAAATGGTCATTGTGTTTGGTTTCCGGTAGTGGCCTCCTCTCCTGCCAGGACCCTGGTTTTCCTGCCCCAGCCAGAAGCTTCCCCTTTGATTTCTAAACAGCGGCCATGGCCTGGATCTTGGTGCTGAGGCCTGAGGCCGGGTGAGGGAGAGCAGCAGGGAGAACAGGAGCTGGAGAGGGGGAGGGGAAGAGGGGGAGGCGGACATTGGAGGGAAGGCAGACCCCTGGACAGGGGTAGGGCTCGGTTCCTCTGGGATGCAGACAGACTGAGAGAGAGGAAGAGAGGCAGCAAAGGCCCTCCCCACCCAGGCCAGGAACCTGCCCGGCCCCGCGAGCATGCAGGCCAGACCCTCCCAGTGCACAAAGCCCAAGCCGCTGCCAGACGTAATGAAAGTCAGATGAGTACTGAGCTGGTGTCAGGCCTCCCACCCCCACCGTCCCTGGGGGTCGCTCCAGCCGCCAAAGACTGGAGCTGTGGCTGGATGAGGGCTGGAGAACTCGCCTGGCCCTGCCACCTGCCCTGCTCAGGAGGCATCCCCAGGCCCACAGTTCTCCCACCAAAGGTTTCCCCCACCCCCTCATCTTCCCCCTCCACGGGCATGGAGACATGCTTTATCCTGGGGCAAATAGGCATCTACTCCCGATCCAGGCCAGCCATCTCCAGCAATTACAAGGTACTTCGGCCTAATGTGATGGAAGGGTGGGGGGCACCGACGCGGGGCGGGGGGAGGGGTACCTAACCAGCAGGGGTCTCAAACTTCACCCTTAAGGCTCTGGTTTGGTTTAGATGTGCGCCGAGCCCCTGGACCCAGAGATGGCCTCTGTCCAGGCCCCATGCCCAGACAGAATGCGGCCAGGGGACCCATCCCTGGATTCTGCCACCTCTGCTGCAGTCAGGTGCACAGTCAGATGCAAGGGGCAGGGCACCCCCCCACCCTGCTGTGACCCACAGCACACCAGAAACAAGAGACCCAGCCCTCACCTAGTTATCCCCGCCCCTCGCCGGGACAGGCACACCTCCCTTCTCTGATCCTCCCCAGTCCTTACCAGGGTGTCCGCATACTTTCTAATTGAGCAGAAATGAGTCACGCCCTCGGCCTGAGAGGCCCTTCCCGCCACCTCCCTGCCTGGACACCTCGCAGCACAGGTTGGAAGCCTGCCTGGTGCCCTTCACCTCCCTTCTCGGGGCAGCCCTGAACATCGGATCCCCGTCTGCCCGCAAGGGGTACTGCCTGGAAGGCCGCTGTGGTCCCCGATGCCGAGGAGTCGGCCGCCCTGATCACTGTTCTCCACCTGCACCGCGAGGCGCGACGGCCGGGCCGGCGCAGGCCCTGGGCAGGCGACTGAGAACGGCGGCCCAGCCCCCGCTGTCATTAGTTCGGGGACAGTCAGCAGGGACAGCCCGCGGGGACAAGTCTACCCGGGCGGTAGGGGCGCGGGGCCGGCGCACCTCGGCTCGGTGGGGCCAGGCACCGGGACAGCGAGCGCTCTGGTCCCCGAACGTCCGGACCGTTCGTGCGGCAGCCCCCACGCCCGCCTCGCTGCCCCGGGGCTCGGCGCGGGGAGCGCGATCTCGTCGGGCTCACCCACCTCCAGGCGCGGCAGGTCGGGGTCGAGCTGCGTGAAGCTGTGCAGCACCACCGGGCAGCTGTCGGGGCCGCCCACCTCCAGGCGCACGGCGTCCCACACGCTGCGACTCCGCCGAGAGCCCGGAAACAGCGGCTCGGCGGCGCCCGCAGGCCCGGCCGCCTCGGCCCACATGCGCTGCACCATGGACGGTCGCGGGCGCGCGGGCGGCCGGCCGGGCCACGGGACCCGGGGCGGCGCGGGGGCCCGCCCGGCGCGCGGCGGGGGGCGGCGGCGGCCCGCGCGGCTCGGCGACGCGCTGAGCTCTGCGCCCGGGGCCCGGCCCCCAGCGGAGGTCAGGCCGGGGGCGGGGCCTCGGGGCGGGGCCGGCGACGCGGCGGTGGGGGCGGGGCCGCAGATGCCGGGGCCTGTGTTTGCGTGAGCGCGCGCGCGCGCGGGGCCCCGGGCCGGCCTGGGAGCGCACGTGCTGTGCGGGGGGTGGGGTGGGGCGCGGTTAGAGACCCTGCGTGGGTGCGGTGCTCGTGGAAGCCCTCACTGCTGTGTATTTGGGGAGAAGCCCTACCCTTGCCTTGTCTGCAGTACTGCCTTTTAGCAGGTAGGAGCAGAAGGGAGGTGGAAGAGCTGTCAAGGAGGCGGGGCGGGGGTAGAACACGACAGATGCCACCGGGCTGGAGCCTTCTAGACATTCAAGAAGGTAAGGGGTCCAGAGGGACGACTGTTGGAGCACCTGTCGCTGGCTGGTCGGCTGGGGCCACTGGAGAGTTGAGTGGTCAAGATCTCAGGGCAGTGTCAGGGTGGGAGTCAGGCTGCAGGGCTAGGGAGCCCCAGCTACACCTTCTAGAAGCCTGTGAGGTCTAGAGGGAGGCTGGACCTAACAGCCGGGTCAAGAGGGTATTTATAGGCATAAATCAGTGGGACCGTCTTGCACACCTAACCCACTGCTGGGGCCTTGCCTGGCCTCTGGCCTCAGCCCTCAAAGAGCCCCAGCCATTGCTGTGAGCAACCCTGGCAATGCTACCAATCTCCCCAGAACCGGTCTCCTACCATTGGGCCTCAGTTTCTCTATTTCTCTCTATAAAACGAGAGAGCAGGACCAGACTAAACGTTCCATAAGCATATCGTGTGCACCCACTGTGTGCCAAGCCTCAGCTCTCCAGGCGGGGAGCTTGAGCACCCTCCAGCCAGGAAGCAAGGTCTTGACAAAGACAGGTAGAAAACAATCTGGCACTTTCTATTAAGGGCGTTAAAAATGCTCTTGCCCTTGGACTCAATGATCCACTCAGGAATTACCCCTAAGGCCGACGCAATCGGAGGCACTGACATGGGTCCCTGTACAAGCATATTCACGGAAGCATGGATTACAGCTCTGCCCTGTGCCAACTCACAGGACCCTCGGCGCTACTGCGCACCAGGAGAGCCATGGTGCAGGGCGTGGTGTGTGTAACCGGGGAGTAGGGAAACCAGGCTGCCGAGTATGCTTTCAGACCAGACGTTGCACACATGCATTCGACCAGAGGGACCTCCTCTGCAAAAGTGACGGTGGTTATTTCTGAACAGCACTGCACATTTTTTTCTTTTCACTTCCAGAGTTTTCTAATTTTTCTACAATACTGTAATTATCATGCACATGTAATAAATGCTATTTGGTTTTTGTTTTTTTTTTTTTAGCAAGATGAGTAGATTTAGTTGGGGAGGCTGTTTTGGAAGCTTCTGGGCTCTGCCCCCAGGGAGGGCCAGTTGGGGAGGCACAGTTGGAGGAAGGAGCTCCTCATGGAACAACAAAAAGGTGACCTGGCCGAGGGCCACCGCCCTCTGGCTAGAAGCTCCTCTTCCCACTCCTTCTCCTGGGGCCAAGTTCTCCGCCTCTGGGAATTCGGAGGGAATCCAGCACCTGCCAGTACTCACTTATCTCTCTCTTCTCTGCTCTCTTTATCTCCTTCTCCCAGGGAGGGGCCTTGGAAGCAAGCTCAAGCCCATTTTACTGCCTGGGAAAGGGCGGGTGCAGGCCAAGTGGCTCCCGAGGGCTGGAGGAATGCACCTGATGTCCCCCGCTCTCCAACCCTGAAGGTCCAGGTCCGGGGCCTGAAGGGCCCAGGTGGGCTGGAGAGGTGAGGAGTGGGGAATTCCAACACCCCCCTCCCCCACCAACACAGCTGGCTGGGCTGTGCCCCCCAGGCTACCTGCACATTATCCACAGGGAGGGGGCAGGGCAGTGTAGCCTTTACTCAACCAGTCCTTCTGCCTCCCCCCGCACCGCCCCCCCTTTGGGGGCTCTCCTCTGGGGTCCTGGCAAGCCTGCTCATGGCTCCAGCTGCGTGCATACTGCACACGTCTCAGTTCCCAGAGTGCTGGTGTGGCCGAGGGCAGGCTTGCACACCGAGATGCCTGGGTTTGAAGCTGAGCTACACCCTTTTCTCACTGTGGGACCCCCTCTCCCCCAGGCAAATCACTGCACCTCCGAGGCTGCTTTCTCCTACGTAAAGGGAGCACGACTAAAGAGACAACCGGTAAAGCCCCTCACACAGGTGCTTGGCGTCCCCACGACTCCGCCCCACGTGGTCAGTGACTGGGGCTGTGGTTCACGGGGCGCCGCCAGCTCGAGAGACCCTCTCCTGAGCAGGGGCAGCCCGAAAGAGGGGCCCAGGGCGGTAGGTGCTGCCTGAAGAACAAAGTCACCCACGAAGTGTTCTTGCCAAAAGCCAATCGCGAACCCCGCCAGCCTTCTGCATGTAACTTCCATTTGGGGGAAATACGGGGGAGGTGGGAGGAGGCTGCGCTGCTGCCTTTTAAACACACCAGGAGGATACAGTCCATAAATTCCAGACGGTAGGAATCTCTATGGGACAAACCACCCAGTTTCTTCAACAAATTCGTTCCAGGAGAAAAAATAAACAAATAAAGGGGAAGCCATAGACTGAAAGAAAGGTAAGAGACGTCACCAAATGCAACACTTGATGGATTTTGGATGGTGATTTGAACAGGGCAACTATTAAAAAAAAAAACCACCAAAACCCAAGGGACGATCGAGATTATTTGAACATTGCTGGATGTTGGAGGATATTCAGTATCGCCATGTATGCATGATCGTGCCAAGGCAGTGACGATTAGAGGGACATACTGGAATTTGTGTGCCTGGGATCTGTGCAAACAGTGTCTGCCGTAGGGGACGCGGGACATGGGGGCGGGGAGTGGTGAGCGGACCCCAGAGTGTCCTGGAACACTGGGGAGCGTTATGGCTGGGATGTATTTATGTACTTCCCCACTCTTCTGTCTATGATAGAAATTAAAAAAGGAAAAAGGACAGAGTTTGAGCCTCCCCGTCGAGGTCCCTGAGGCTCCCAGCAGCCACCAAGGGAGGGCAACAATCCCCAGACCCCAGGTCCCGGCAGTGCACACCTGGCCAGTTTCCCCACTGTCCATGTGCCTGGCTTGCCCCACACCTAGGGGCCCTCTGAGCATCCTCACAACAAATAAGGCTGGGGGCTTCACGTCGGAGGCCGTGGCAGTGGGGCGCTGGGAAACTGAGCCACACGGCTCACCTGGGGCTGGAGGCAGCCTGGTGACCTTGGGCAAGTGAAGACCAAGGTGATTGGCCCTGCCCTTGGAGGGTCTGCTGGGAGAAACGCCACAAAGTACTGTAGAAAGTGTGGGGTTATTAGAATTGGGGCCCTCCGTTCTTCCCTCATCCTGCTCACAGCTCGCCCCACCCCCAGCGGTCCCAGGTTCCCAGCCTTTCCCTGGGGAGTGCACCTGCCCTTCCTCGGGGGTCACAAGGTGCCCCGAGAACAGCGCTATGCTGTACAGACCGTTCTGTGGCCAGGATGCTCCCTGCAGAGGACGCTTCCAAGACGGGCTGAGAACTGACAAGTCAGGGGCTGGAAGCAGGCCATATCCAGCCCACACGTGTGTTTTGTTTGGCTCGCAAAGTATTTTTAAATTTTTGAGCCAACAGTAAAGGTCAGGTGATTTCATATAAAAATCCACATTTCTTGCTTCTCCTGTAACTTCAGACCATCCGGTCACCTGGGGTCTGTGTTCCCGAGCCACGGGAGGCCGGGTGGGAGCTGACCGGCAAGAGTCTCCTTTGGGCAAGGCTCGGGCCCCATCGGGCCTTCCACCGCTCCCTGGCTGGGAGGCTCCCCGAGCAGCCGCCTCCGGTTGAAGGGAGAGGGGTATGGAGGCCAAACCTCTGGGGCCCCGTCTCCTTCCTGCTTCCAGCCCACCATTGGTCCCCCAGATGCATGGTAGCCAGAGGGGTCTTGACCCTTCAAAAGTGCCCCCACAACCTTCAGGGCAAAAAGACCGACTGCTTGGAGTGGCTCTGGCTTCCATCTGGGGCCCCTCACAGCACCCCGTTAGGCTTCCACAGAACTGCTTCGGTCCTTGGAGCCTCGAGCCAGCCCCCGTCTCCTGTCGGGCCCGTGCTTCCCACCTGCCACCCACCCCCAGTATGTGACAGGTGATCCCTACGTGCCGCTGCAGCCGTCCTTCCAATCTAGACCCAGCTCCGCTTTGGCACGGGGTCCCGGGGAATGGGGTTTGGGCCCGGCCGCAGCGCTGGGGAGGTCTTGGAGCTGCAACGGGACCACAGGCCCTGCTCACCACCTCCTCCCACACGGGCTCGGCCAAGGCCACAGAGGGCGCCGGTGGCCACCCAGAGTTGGGTCAGGCCTCGGGGGAAGACCTTTCACCTCCCTCTGGGCAGGTGAGGGGCCCCTGTCTGTCCTTTCTGGGCTATAGTTAGATCCCGAGGAGGACACGAAGAGGGTGTAGCCTGGCCGGGCTCCTGGGTCACTTCCTTATGTCAGCTTCACCATTCCTGGCCTGCCTGGCTCCTGGGCTGGCCTGCTGTGGGCGGGTGAGCACACACCTTGGCAGGAGGTGGTACACCTGGGCCAAGAGCGTAGGCTGAGCCCCACCCCCTCCGTCTCCGGGTTCCTGGGAACTTCCAGGGGCCTCCTTCTCTTCCTCCTCCTCCTCCTTGGGGGGAGGGGGCTTTCCCACAGGCGGGAGGGCGAGCTCAGAGTTGGTCAGGAGGCGGAAAATGAGGTGTCCAAACCCCCAGGAGACCATCCTGGGTGGAGGGATGTGACCTCATTATCACCCCCAATCCCTGATCTCACAGGGCGTTACTGTCCCGGGGGCAACGAGAACAAAATACATCAATGCCTGGAGCCATGGAAACGGCCCAGGACTGGCATCCCACGGGCTCCGGATCGGCTGTGAGCTTGCTCTGGGGCCTCGCTGGCCTCCCACGGAGGTGGGCGCTCACCCCCCCGCCCCGACACCAACTCCCAGGGTGTGTGTGGGGTTACTCAGAGGAACACAGTGCAGCCCGTTCACCACGGTAAACGCCATCCACAGAGGGGGACGGGGCCGCTCTGACAAGGCCGCCGCCACTCCTGGACCGCTCAGTGCCCGACACCCCAGGGATCGTGGACACCCGACACTTCTGCGAGCCGCCCATCTGCCGTGTGACGGCTGGAGGTGACGGGAGGAAAGGAGAAAGAAGCAGAAGGGGACACAGACAGATGGAAATGCAAGAGCCTGAAACACAGAGCGCAGTAGAGAGGGGACAGTGGGCGAGGCGAGCAGAGTCGGAGGCGGGGGTCCCGTCCCTTGCAGAGCCTGCGTCCGAGGAGCACGGCGCATACACTGAGGAGGGGGCCTGTACGTTTGGAAAGTTCTCTCTTAAGATCTGGAGCCTGGATTTGTGCTCAAGTCCCTGCTCTGCCCCTTCCTGCCTCAGTTTCTCCATCAGGAAGATGGGGAGATACTAATACTGTCGTCCCCTGGCTCCCAGGAGGCAGACGGTAAAACACCGCACAGAGCCCTTGGAAATCTGAGAAGCACCAAGGGACCAGGAACCGCTAGGACAATCCACGGGCACCCGGCAGCGGCCGCCCAGGCCGGGGGCAGGGCAACAGGCTGGCCCGGGTGGGGGTCCACGGTGCCCACCCCTCTCACACCCGGATGGGGGCTGGGGACACCTGCTGGCTTCCCACCAGGCTCCTTCAACCAGTTCTGAGGGAGGGAGGGGTGGCGGTCGGGGGGAACCACTTCCCCGGCCTCGGCCCTGGCTGGGACCCACCCGGCCTCCGGGCAGAAGCACGAGTTGCCCCAGAAACTCACCTCGGTGGCTGCTGCTGGCACAGGTGCCGGCCAACGTGTGGAGCTTTGGAGAGTGGTGCGGTGGGCGGTGGCCCTGCGCCTGGCCGTCACCACAGAGACACAGGCAAAGAACACCCAGCCCTTCCTGGCCCTGGGGGCAGTGGGCCCGGCTTCCCGGGCCATGGTGGCGCGGGAGCCAGGCAGGGGGTGAGCTCCTGAGGAGGCCCTCTGCCAGTCTGCCCGTCTGTGTGCCTGCCTGCCCCGATGGAGTCGAGCGCCCGAGTGCCGAGGCCTGGTGTCATCAGCATGGCTATCATACCTGCTCCCGTGACGGGCAGGGCCAGGAATTCCCGCTGGGACCGGCCACAGGCCTGCCAAGGCCGGGGGGACGGGGCTCTGTCCTGAGCCGGCCCAGCAGCTCCAGCTCAGACCGGGTCCTCTAGGGGTGGGCCCCGTTGTCTCCCCCAAGACCCCGAGGGCCCACCCCATTCCCGCTGCCTGCAGGGAAACCCTCTCCTAGAGCTAGAACGGCAGCAGGTACAAGTCACCGAGATCAAAACAGGACTCAGCCCATGGGGCCACCAGGCAGCTGTGAGCCGGGCGCGCTGCCGTCAGGGGGAGCGCAGGAGGACCCCGCCCATGCCAATCTACCGCTTCGTTCCTGAAGCCTACCCGGCACTCTCCCTTCGAGCGTCTCTGCCCTGGCACCTGGACATAAGATCTCATTTTAAACTGTAAGGACTAACTGAGGGTTGCCAACTGCTTATCCTGCCAAGCAGGGTAGTAAAAAAAGCCAGAAACCAAACATCATTACCCTTAACCCAGAAAAGACATCACCAAAAGTTAACTAGGAAACAAACTGTCAGAAACACCAGTCATTTAGCAGTGGTTAAATGGAGGCATTTGGTTTAAGAAAAGCTCACGATCTTGTGCCCATTTTTTCCCATTTGGCTGCAAACCAGCCATTGGAAACCACGGATGAGTCCAATACACCCACTTGACAGATGGAAAAACTGAGGCCCCGGGGAAGCTGGGACTTGCCTGAGATCTCACAGGGGGGAATCCAGGACTTGCACCTGTCTGCAGCCGCACAGAGTCCCCAGACCCTCCTTCCACCAGTGTTCAGAGCCTGGATCCCCAGACCCAGAGGTCCCAGGGCAAAGACAGAGGCCGAGAGGCCGGGTGGCTTCCTTACCCTGCTGGGACCCTGGCCGGGTGGACGTCCTGCTCCTGGCTGCCGGGCTGCCACAGGGGCTGGGAGCAAAGAGGGCGGTGTAGGGGCTCCGGAGCTGGCCTGGAGGCACATCAGGTCCCCTGCCTGCCAAGGGGGTGCTGGTGCCCAGCATGCCGCCCTGACACGGAGCCCCGCCAGCACTCGCTCTGCCTCTCTGAGTTTCACATCCTCTTCCGGTGGCTTTGTGGGGTGCAGGGGACCCGGCAGAGAGGGCCGCTCCGAGCCCGACCTGGTTCCTGTCCCCGCCCAGCCCTGCCTTCCCGTGGGACCTGCAGGTTCCTCTTCTCTCTGAGCCTCAGTTTCCTGAACTGTTATGGATGTGGGGGCGGGCGGGAGAGAATCGCAGGTTTTTCAAACACACACTCTTCCCCAGCTCGGCTTCACTGCCTCTCTTGACCTGGAATTCCCATCACTGGGCTCCAGAGGACATTTCTTAGAGAGAAGAAAGAATCTCTGTGAGCACAAGTTAGGAATCCCTGGGGACATGGGCATCCAGGGACTGGGGGGCTGGGTGGGCATCAGAGAAACTGAGCGGAAGGTTCCTGGTGGAACGTGCCCCGCCCCCATGCCACCCTTGTGCCTACAGCCCAAGACCGGCTCCCTGTGCAGTAAAATCCCTCCAACAGCTTCTGTCCCGCAAGAGAATCCCAGGTCCTCCCTGACTCCAGCATCTACACGGTGCGTGTGAGGGGGTCCCTCCTCCTCCCTCTCCGCAGCCATTGTGGCCTCCTCCACACCGTGACGCTTAACTCTGACCTGGGAGAAACAGCAGAAGCGACCGGGCTCTGAATCAGCCTGCCCTGAGCCCCTGGGCCCCTGACTTAGCATTTCGTACTGACTCAGTTTCCTCATCTGTAAAATCGGCCCAAGGGTGCCTGGGGATTCGGCTATGTGCATTCTGATCACTCCACGGTCACGAGCCTGCTCCAGCGCCGGCACGTAACGAGCACTCAGCGGATGTTGCTGGCTCCGTCTCCCAGAGCGAGCGCCAAATGGCAATGTGGGGCCTGTCTGGGGCTAGCGTGGGCCCCGCAACTGGATGCCAGTGGAGAACTCAGAAATGCTCACTGTCTCCCAGCAGCAAACAGAGGCTGGGGCGCAGCCGGGCTGGAGGGTTCCAAGGAGGGAAACGGCCCCGGGGCGCAAAGGCTGTCCCCTAGCTGTGGGACCTCGGGCATCGCTTGATGCAGCCTGCCTGCCCTGTAGGCAAGCTTGCCCGTGCCTCTGGGGGCTCCAGATGAAATGAGGGGGTGGGAGGGCCTTTCCTGAGGCTTGACCTCCTCAACACAAGGTAGGCCCCCCCGAGCCCGGTGCTGTGGACGGGGTCAGTGGATGGGAAAGTGCTTCGAGCTGGGCGAATGTGCCCGGGGTGTGGGAGAGCTTCAAGAGGCCCTTGGAGGAAGCGTGTGTCCAGGGTGGGAACCAACAGGGAACCGGGCTGGCCCTTAGGTGTATCTGTTGGGCATTTCCTGGGGACCGGGCCCCTGGCGAGGGACCATGTCTCTTTCCATGGCTCCTGAGTATCCAACAAGGCTCTCCATGCCCTTGTCCAGAGATCCCCCAGCCGTCCACACCGGCTACCCTGCCCTGCCCCCACCCCAAGCTCCCAACACTGATCATTCTGGCCTCAGGACCCAGTCTCGAGCTAGTCCTTTAGGAGCCAGGCCGCCAGGGCAGAGCTCACTGGGGCCCGGCTGACCGGGAAGGCCCAGGCGGCCGCTGCAGAGACTAGCTGCCAGCTAGAGGCGAGGAGAGCAGGAGCCCTGAGGAGGCGGGTCAAGGGAGGGGTGGGGCGGGGCAGGGCGCGTCCACCCCTCCTCCCAGTGGAGAGGGGGAGAGCAGAGGCGCCTTTGTTCCCTGCCAATCTGGTGTCACCACATGGTGCCCCGCATCACTGTCACTGCCTGGAACCAAAGACCAGCCTAGGAGCGCCAGGGCTCTGGGGGGTGGGGACAGGCAGGGGCACTCCCCCTGCACTCCCACCACATTGCCACCTACTGGGGCTGGCCCCCCACCCCAGCACACACAAGCTTCTCCTGTGCAGCCACTGGTCATGGGGGAACACTCACACCATCCCTGAGACGCTTGTCCCAGGACCCCAGGTCTTGGGACCTGCCCACGGTCCTGTGCCCTGCCCGCTGCACCAGATGGCTCTAGGAAAACGCACCTGGGCAGCCACACGCAAGCCCAGACGTAGCGAAACCCCACTCCTGACCCCGCATGCGTGTACAGACACGCCACCGCTCCTCTCCACCCAGACCCGAGCCCTTTGGCGGGGGACAGATTCCTGAGTGGGCCTGCTGCATTCCACATCTGGGGGAGCCCTCTGCGGGCTCCGGGGGACAGGTCCTGGTGGGTACAAAGCATGTTGTTTATAAATACTAGTGGCTGTCGCTAGGAGCTGTGACTCAGAGCCGGAGTGGTGACTCTTCTCCAAGCTGTTTACCCGGCATAACATCCTGTCCAGGAAGCAGATAGGAGAGGCCTGCCTGGCTTCGGCTCCTCTCCGGCAGCCTCCTGACCTGACTCGGGGTCCCGCCAGGGGCGTGGGACAGCCCTGCTCCCCTCCCCTCATCTCTGGGGACCTGCGGCCACTGCCGGTCGGGCTCTGCTGGGTCAGGTGACGCCCCAGCCTTGCATGTGAGAGACCAGCCCCTACAGCCGGGAAAGGGCTTAGAACTGGGGTGCACCTACTCTGGCTCTGCCCCCCTTCAGCTGAGAGAGAGGCCCAGGACCCAAGGCCCTGTAAACACCGCCGCCTGCAGCCAAAGGGGAAAGCTTGCCCACACTTAGACGCCTTGGAGGCACACACGGCTCCTGCTGCCCCCTCGGCCCCCACGAGCCCAGCCTGGCCCTGTCTCTGGGGGTCCCTGGTGGGGGGAAGCACTCTTCCACACAGCACCTGTCAAACATGCAGCCCCAGCAATCACCTCAAGATCAAGGCCCAGAGAGGGCAAACCGCTAGCCCAAGGAGGCACAGGGGGTCCATTCCAAGGCCAGGTGCTCGCCTTGTCCTGTCTGGCCCCGAAGGCAGCTCAATTTCCTCTGCTCTGGACTGGGTTCAAGGTCCCGGCAGCACAGGCTGGCTTGGGGCTGCTGGGTCCCTGTCAGCCGTGGCAGGGGAGGTCTGCCCCCCGTATGACACCCAGCTTGGGATTCTGGTTCCGATGTTCCCTGTCGATCCGCCGAACCCCCGCCCCCCTGCAACCCAGTGTCTAAGCTGGAATCAATGACCGCCCCTCCCCCCAATATTTCTACCATTCACTGATGTGCCCGCGTGGATATAATTTAACTGTCATGATGTGAGAGGCCGGGACCTGAGCTCAGGGGGTGAACTCAGGGACAGGAGCCTGGAGACGTAGCAAACTCACTCAAAGTCACATGGCAGTCTGGCTTGGAGGCTGGTGCTCTCAGCCGCTCCCAGCTCTGTGCAGTAAGGGTTGAGCGAGATTCTAGCCTCCCGGTGCCCTGCTGTGGGCAGGGGCCCCTGCTTATAGAAGGGCCAAGAGGGGCCAGAGGAAGGCCCCTTCCCCTGCTCCAGGCTGGGGAGACCCAGGGACCCCCTGGAATGGTGGGGTCACAAGAAACACCGCCAGGAGAGCTGGCAGGGAGAAAGGCAAGGAGGGGCTATTTCGGCAGCTAAGGCCTGGCCCTATTCCAGGCAGAACAGTAACCCAGCGGTAGGTTGGTGGGCTGCTCCCGCTGCTGATTCACCCGCTGCCCCGGGCTCCCCTGTGCTGGCTGCCTGCCTGCCGGCCCTTTTTACTAGCCCACTGAGTCACACAGGTTGCCAAGAGGCCGAGGCTCCGAGAATCGAGGCCCTGCCCCAGCTGTTTCTGTAGGCTCCATGCCGGGCAGGCTCTGGCACTGCCAAGGGCACCACTGGGCCGCCGAGGGCAGCTCCCTGCCCCTTGGGGCCTGCCCCCATGCCCATCTTGACAGTGAGCCCATCGTCTGACTTTAAGGCCTCCCACTGGCTGACCCTTGTCCTGGCCTCCACACGGGGATGGCCTCCAGCCCAAAAGCTTGAAGTACTGGACGGAAGCACTTAGGGCCCCACATTACCCTGAAGCAGCCTGGGACACTCTGAGTCAGGGACGACCGAACCCTCAGAAAATGCACTAGAAAATCCTCCCAGCAAATTCGAACTGCTGTAGAAGTCTCTGAACAGTTTCACTTCACCCCGTGTCCCTCAGGACCAGCATGGTGTGTGGCATGCCCATCGCAGACCAGAGCAGCCCTAAGCTACAACTCCAGCACTCAGCCCCATGGGCACCCTGAGCCCCTGCTAGGCGTCAGGCCGGGGGCAGGTGCCAGCGATATCCCAGGGAACAAAACGGGTCAAAATCACCTTCTGATCTGGGGGCATAAGAAGCAAAATAGGGGTCAGAAGGGGAATATTCTGGAGCAGAAAACACAGAATAGGGCGGGAGGGCTTGAGCCTGCTGTGTCCTTTGATGGACGTGGGTGGGGGAGCTAGAAAGTGCCACGTGGGGGAAGGCTCCAGAAGGGGATTAAAAAAACAGTTCACAGACTAACACCCCCTAAAGTGGGCTGTAAGCTCCCTGGGGGCAGCATCTGTCCTGCTGCCCCCTCATACCCCAGAGCCAGAACGATGCCGGGCCCGCGACACATTCCCGCAGCTGCTCACGGGTAAGCGGGTGACTTTGCTGCTCCCGCACGTGCTGCCGTCACAGGAGTGGAAAGAGCACTGGTGTTCTAAGTGTGTTTTCGGTTCTTCCCTCTTTTTAAGAACTGGAAGGGGTGTGACCTCTTTGAGAGCAGGCAGGGACCTGCAACAGTGCCAGGCACACAGCGGGCCCTCAACAAATCCCCAGGACGCGCCAGCAAGCTCGACGGGCCGGACAGTTCCTCCAGTTTCAAATTCCCTAGATTGGAAAATACTCAGAGTTTGGGGCTCATGCGAATTGCTCAAGGGGAGACCCTCAGAGAGCTTCCTGGAGGAGGCAGCAAGGCTGGAGAGGAGCCTGAGGGATGGCAAGGAGGGAGGGCACGGGAAGGGCAGGGTCCTCTCTGCCAACCTGCCATTCGCGTGCTTTCCAGAGAGCGAGGCTGGGAGCAGAGGCTGGAGGCGAGCCAGGCTTTCTGGGAAACAGGAGCCAGGAGGTTCCCAGAAAAAAGCCTGCCGTGGGATGATGGCAGGGTGGGGAGGCAGGCGGCTCAGCTCTGGTTCAGCCTGGGGTTTTTGCTTCTTTGGAAATTCCTGGCACAACAGGAGCGCTTGGGGAATGGGTCTCCGCTCATCGGGTAAGTAGAGGTGGCCCTGCCGCGGGGTCTGGCTCAGACTAAGCAGCCGGTCCATGCAGCATGGGCAGGGCGGGCTGAGGAGGGGAGGGTGGTGGGGGGAGCTGAGCCCACAGTCAGGCCCCTGTGCCCAGCAGGGCCTGGTCACTTGGGGCTTCAGGGCCAGGGAGTTGGGACAAATGGGCCCTTGTGGTGAGGAGGCTGCCCGCTGTGCTAGGGACACCGTGTGCCCGGTGCCGTCACCCACCCGCTGCCTGCACATGGGGGCCCAGGGCCTGGGAAGCAGGGCTCTGCTTTCAGAGGGGGACCTCCGGAGCTGCCCTAGCCTCTGGAAGGGATCTGAGGCTCCAGCTGGCTGCCGGGGGCTGGGGCCTGCTTCCCTCTTTCCCACAGTCTTCCGGCAAGGAAGTTTCCCTGAGGAGCGGGGGGCGGGAGGGTGGTGGTCAGGGCCTTGGGGCTGAGTGACAGTTTCAGAGACATAGCCTTTGTCCCCCTCCTGCCACTCACTGACCCTCGGTCAAGACCACGACTTTGCCCCTTCCTCAATTTTTCCTCCTTGGCAAGGTCCCTGGGCCTCTCCTGTCTGCCTCCACATGCTCCTACGTGGGAGGCACCCACGAGACACCCCTTGTGCTGGGGACACTCCAAGGGCGATACAAATCTCCATGCCGCCATCAGGCAACCCAACCCTGAGAGCTGCGTGCACTTATTAACCCCTTTCCCAGGCGAGAAACCCGATGACAGGCAAGTGGACAGGGGCAGGAGCACGCAGGCCTCCTCGTGGTCACAACCTGGGCCCCGTTCTTTGGAAAAGCAAGGCGCAAACACACGCACACGCGTGCAGGGTGCCCCACGTGCACGTGCTGCCTCTCCCCCACCCCGTAATCAGTCATGTGTTTCCACTCGCCCCACACGAGTCCCTTCACACACAGACGCGCTCCACCGCCACTAGGCTTGTCACGCCCACTGTTGGCACATAGGAGGACACACGGGGCCACAGATTCACTCCAGTGCGCGCCGTCACCCCGAGGCATGGGGAGGCAGGTGCGGGACTGCGCACAGTACCCCGGAGCCTCGGATGTACCCCCACACCCCGCACATCTGCCTGAACACGGTGGCCACCCTGGGTCCCCAGACCCGGGGAGCATGCTCCCTCAGGGCCCGCCCCACGCCTGCTTCTGGCAGGGCTGGCGAGAAGGGAAGGAGGACACATGTGTTTTGTGCAAGGATCTCCTGGCCCCATGTGGCTGTGTAGAAAACTCCTTGAAATACTGAGGAACTACAGTCCTCTGCTGCAGGGTGGGGGCAGGCGGGGGACGCTGCCAGCTCAGCCTTTTTTGCACTGGGTGCTGTCTGCTTCCCCTTCTGCGTGCCTCGCTCTGCCGCCCGCAGCTGTCACCTACCTGTCTGGCCACCCGGTGCCTCAGGCCAGGTGGACAACCTCACCCTTCTACTTCAGCCCTGAGCAACCAGAGGGCCAAAGGGCACCCCGGGCCAACTTCCTGGGCAGCACACCCTAGAACTCTGGCCCCAGGGGGGAAGGTGATCTGGGTGGCACCTGGCCATCTACTCAGTTTCTCCAGGGGGAGGGCTGTTTCCCCACCTAGAAAACCATGTGGATTCGAATCAAGGCCAGCCCCTGCTCTCCAGGGGCAGTCAATACCGCCTGTCTTCACAGCTGGTGGGCCACACCAGCATCTGCCTTCCTCGAGGGGGAAGAGACATTTCCTGCCACCTGCGGAGGGCTTGCTGCAGGGGATGGTCCCGGGGGCTTCCAGAGCATTTCACACACCTGGGCATCCCTGAGTCCACAAGGGAGTTGAGGGAACCACAGGTCTGGGATAATGCGAGTCCAAGCTTGCGCTGGCACTCAGCCTTCCCAGACCCCCCCTCTCCCCCCCCTCCCCCCCCGCCGCCCCCTGCCCTTGACCTCCTGCATGCTGAGAGCTGTGGACAGAGACCTTCAAGACCAGGCTCCACCCTTCTCAGCCCAGCTGCAGTGGGCGGCAGTTCAGGTGGTGGCGGTTCCCAGGGCTTAAACATCCTGGTCCCGCCCTCCCGGCTTTGACCTGCAGAGGACCGCAAGGGACAAAGGAAGGCCTGCAGTCCACAGGATCCCCAACGGGGTGGGTAGGTTTCTGGACTCAGAACTCAGAAGCCACGACCACGCCCTCCCCAGCCCAGCAGCGCACACACAGGTCAGGTGGCCACACCCGGACCCCCAGGCGGCATGCAGAGAAGATACCGCCCGCGGACCCCAAGGGAATGCATTCCTGAGCCCAACCCAGAAAGAGGGAAGAACCCGGGTGCTCTCCAGCCCCAAGGGGACCCCCACCCCTCTCAGGTCTGGCAGGCGGGGTGGGCGGTGTGTGTGGCCCTGCCCCGTCCCCCCTCCCCAGCTGCAAGCCCGGCTAAGGCTCACCTCGTCTGCCCGCAGGCTCGGCGGGACCACCAGCATGAACGCAGGCAGGGGCTGCACCCTGCCTGGAGCCAGGACAGGAGCGCGCCGCCTGCTGTCGCCCTGCCCCCGCTCTGGGCACTGCCGCCGCCACCCGGGCCATTGTCTGCACCGCCCTGGCCCCGCCCCTCCTCCCGCCGAGCACGCGTGAGGGGTGGCCGGCCAGAGTGGGCAGAGGCGCACCGCAGGAGCAACGGGAGCCAGCCCCGCCGCCCCAGATCCAACGTGCGAGCCCCGCACAGGGCAGAGGATGCCACCCAGGCCTCCTCCCAAGGCCTGAGGTGGGCACACCCCCTCCCCTTTGGACAGAGGGGGCCTGGGAGGCTCAGAGGGCGGGGTGATGGCCCCAGACCACAGAGTGAGGGAATGGTAAAGGTCAGACTAGAATCCTGTTTCCCTAAGGGCGCTGGGGAACCCCTGAGGTCACCAACGAGATCACGCATCACTGCCCTTCCCAGAGAGAACACCTGAGGGTACCTGGGCCTCACACCCTTCCCAGCTCCAACATCCACCCCCCTAGGGCAGTCTAAAGCCCAAAGCCCCTCTCTCCTCCATTCCAAGGCAAGGCAGGGGGTTCCAGGGCCTTGCTCCCTCCCTGTGGACACAATCTGGTCTGCGTGCTCACTGCTGGGGACGGGGTCAGCTCCCACAAGTGAGAGTGGGCCCTAACAGAGCCCGCAAGGCTGGGGTTCCTTCTTCTCCACAGTTTGCTCACAGTGGGAGGAAAAGCAAGGCTCAGGGGGGTTCAGCACCCATTCAAGGACACTTGGTAATAAGCACTGCACTGGGATACGGACACAGGTGTCCCCCTCTGAGCCAAGGGCCTTAACCGTGAGGCCTCCTGCCTCCTCCCAGCTCCCAGGTGTGAAGCAGGCCAGTGGAGGAGCAAGCACAGAGGCTGGTCTGGTCCAGACCACCCCAAAGCCCCAGTAGGTGACATGATTTACAGCCCAGGGTTCATACACCGAATGGTGAGCACACAGGCACGGGGGAAGATGGGGCCACAGATGGGGAAACTGAGGCTGGCGACATCCCAAGGTCCACAGAGCTAGTCAGCCTCAGCTGGCCCGGACAGAACCGGAGTCCCCTACTGTGGGGCTCTAACCGCTCCACCCTCCCTGGACTCCAAGCCCGGCTTCTTCCCCCCGTGGGCAGCCCGCCCATCTACAGCATCCTCTGACCCTACATTTTCTGACATCACGCCACCACCAACTGTGCTCAGGTATCCAGGAAGTAGCTTCTGTTGCTAGGGGGATGGCATGACAGAAGGTGGCTGGCTGGCAGGGTGGAGTCAGGGGGAGGGAGAAGCAGACTGGGGTTTCCCTCAGGAAGGATCTAGGGCAGGGGCTGTGGGAGACAGTGGATCAGACCCTACAGCTAGAGTCTCTACTGAGGCCACTGGAAAGCCCCAGCCTGGAGCCTTTCTGCCCGCAAGTGTTTGGGGGCCATGGTTGCCAGGCAACGGCTCCAGGTTGCCATGGGAACTCTCCCTCCTTCTGGAGCTTGTCATTTTTCGGGGGATGCCCTCTCTTCTCCACCTCCTCACTCTGGCTTGGCTGCCCTGGGAGGAGACGTCTAGGTTCCAGAAGCTCACTCCCCAACCCCACGGAGACGCACCCAGCAGCGACCCTAAGTGAAGATTTGGAGGATCAAAACCTCAGAACTCTGAGAAAACGCAGAGCGCAGAGCCCAAGGCCTTCATTAGAATGGGGGGGCAGGGGAGGCGGGAGGCTAAAGGGGCTCATTAACTCTGTTTATGTCTCCACTCCCACTGTTAACCATCACCTTGGGGCCTGTCCAGCCCTGACATTGGAAGTTCATTGCAATCACAAGGAATTTGGTGCCAGCCCCTAGGCCCAGCCCTACCCGGGCCTGTCTGCATACTAGGACATGTTTCCACCGGCCCTGTCGCGACCGTTCACCATCCAGTGCCTTAGTTTCCCCTTCTGTATATGCAGACGGCAGTGGTACCCACATTGCGGATACAATGCGACATTGCAGCCCAAGGCCAGGCTCAGGGAAGGTGCTATAGGCTGGCTGCCCGCAGCACCCACAGACGTGGGGGAGGGTCTGGGAGTCACTCTGCAGGGCACAGAATGCTGTGGCTGCTGATGGCCAAGTAGCTACTGACCCCAGGTCCCCAGCCTCCCAGCTGGATGCGTTCTCCTAGGACCTACTCTCTGTCCTACACCCCCCATTCCTGTATTTCGTTGCCATGGTCTGGTCTTCTCGGCCAAGGCGATCCCTGCAGAGGCCCTTGGTTAGTATCCGTTGTGAGAATTAGCCAGTGACCCACTGTCAAGGGCTAGCGGCTTCAGGCTCCTGGGACCCGGGAGTGCCCAGGGGCCAAGGTAAGAAACTGCCTCACTTCTGGGGCCAGTAACACCTGGGCACTTTGCTCCATTTCCCTGATGCCCCTGGAAGCCCCTACTGTCCCGTGGGGAGCCCGGGGCCCCTCTTCCTCAGCCCAAGGCGGCCCTCTCCAGTTTGTAGGAGGATGGGGCAGAAGCCCACCAGGTGAGCGGTGGGGGAACTCAGGCAGCACTGCCGACCCTTGGGCAAGGTCTCTGGGGACAGGGACCCCTCACGTCTCAACAGCCCACCCACCTGGATGGCTGGCTTCCAAGTGCCGCCATCAGACACAGCCGCCCTGGCCGGCAGGAACCCACAGAGGGTAACCGGAGCTGCCCTGCGAGGAGCCCCTGAAAATGGCTGAGAAGGCTGCTTGGCTTTGCAGGAGAAGAAGGAAACGCCGACTCCCCACCTGCGGGGGCCTGGCCTGGCTAGGTTCCCGGGCCTCCCCTCCGGGGCACCACCGAGTCACTACTGCGTGGCCCCACCTTATTTGACTTCCTCTGCAGTGTGTGTCACCCCTGAAATGACGATGCTGCTGTAGTGTTTACAGCTGAGTGTTGTCTCCTCGCAACTGGAAGGTGAGACCTTTGTCTCCCCGGGTGGTGCTCGGAGCTTGGCCGGGGAAGGGGCAAAGGGGGGGTCACAGCGCCACCTGCTGTTCCTGGTGGCACACCACAACCTGGCGCGGGGGGCCTCTGCCCCGGAGGGGTACCAACTGCTCTCCCCAGCCCCCTGCGCACCTGGGCGCCTAGTCTTCAGGGTGAGAATCACTCCAGTGCTCCTACTGTGGGTTGAACTGTGTCCCCAGAAAGCTAACCCAGCACCTGTGAACAAGCCTTACTTGGAAACGGTGTCTTCGTGCAAGTCACCAGGTTAGGATGAGCCTCGTCCAGTGACCGTGTCCTTACAAAAAGGGGAAAACTGGACACACACACGCAGAGGGGGCTATGTGAAGACCAAGGCAGGGTTTGGAGCAACGCACCCGTGAGTCCAGAAATGCTGTGGGCTGTTGGCACCACCGGAAGTTGGAAGATGTAGCTCTAGAAGCTACATCTAGAAGCTCGAGAAGCTCGAGCATGGAACTCCCGACACCTGATTTGGGACTTTCTGCCTTCAGAACCGACGGAGAATAAATTTCAGTTCTTTTGAGCCAAAGTAGTACCAATTTGTAGTATCTTGTTATGGCAGCAACAAAAACGGATTACACCCTCTCCCCCAGGACCAACCCCGCCAACCTCGGCCACCCTGGCCAAGTTCCCGGCCCCAGGAAACTGATGGCGACTCAGCAGGTGACCTAGGGCAGTGAGGACAGAGCGCGTGGAGGGCCTGATAGGGTCACGCCCTCATCTTCAGGCTCCCCGCCTTGAATCCAGCCTGACCACAGGACTTCCTCCTGAAATATCTCTCTGCACCCACACACTGCCCAGATAATTCCTGCCAACACCCCGCGAACGCCCCAGTTGGGCCTGATCGGGAACTGCAGCCCTGGCCTCTGGGGGACCAGGAGGCAGGGGCTCCCCGCCGAGCTGAGTCGGGATTCTAGCTCTCAGATGGTGAGCGGGTCCCTGGGAGGCCCGTGTGTCCCACGGCACAGCCAGCCAGGAGTCCCTCCCTGCAGGCTGGGGTCTGGCCCTGGCCCCTCCGTCCAGAGCACTGTCCAGCTCTCTCCCAGCTCCTCTTGGCCAAATCCTCGGTGCCCCCCGCGGCTCTGCAGCTTGGCCCTCCCCGCAGCACACTGCTCGCATCACAGGCAGGACCGGGCCTCCCATCCTGCTCCCAGCATCTCGCTCACCCTGGAGGCTGTGAGATGCCCCGCCAGGGGCTCCTGCCTGCCCCCCTCCACCCTGCCTCACGCCCCTGCAGCCCCTGCTCCTCCCTTTCATCTGGATTTGCTCTGGCGCTTTGGTCCATACCCTCCTCTGGGCTGGGACCTCCTGGAGCACAGGGGCCCTCCTGGGGACCTTCCAGCCTCGCCCCCAGGCCTCGCACAGCCCCTGCTGGCGTGAGTGTGAGGGGCACGGTAGCTGAATGCGTCCACGAGAGGGCGTCAGATCCCTCCTGCCTCTGAGCAGCTCACGTGGTGGACGTGGAGGCTCCTACCCCGAGGAGCCTGTTGGGGGAGATGCAGGGGACACAAGGCATGACCCCTGGGTGTCCCCTCCCTGCTGTGGTGGCTTCCCTGAGCACAGCGGGCACAGCCTGACCCCTGGTGGTCAGCACCAGCATGGCAGCCCCAGCAGGAAAACCAGAAAACAACACACACACCTTTGTTTGGGTGTAGTCAAGGCAGCAGCTCTCCCTGCCCCTAGAGGGTAAAGGAGCAGGACCTGGGGGCTCTGGGGCTGATGTGGGGAGCTTCAGAAGCCTCCCCTGTCCCTCATTTCTCTCTCCAGTCCTCGAGATCGGTGCATTCCTAGGGCCTCCTCACCCTGGCCAGGACACTGACTCTGGAACCCTTTCCAAATGGGGCCCCTTAGGCTGCAGCAAGGAGGGTCTTGACATTGGTACCCAGACCAGTGGTCAGTGCTCTGCCATGTTCTGCCTCCCCAGGTCCTCAGCCCCACAAGCCACCCAAGCTCCCCCTGTCCTCTCCTCTGAAGGACCTCAAGGAAGCACAAAGCATTTTCCCAGGACTGTGAGCACAGAGTGTCCGGGATGGAGATCCAAAGCCAACAGACCCTTCAACAAGCCTGTGGGACCCTAGGGACACCCTGTCTCTACAGCCCAATTGACAGAAGAGTAAGCTGAGACCTTTTGTGCTGTAGCCCCTCCAACTGGGGGGGGGGGGTGTCTCTTCATAGTCCAGGTGCCCAAAGTGGTACACCCAGCACTCCAGAGCCTGTCCTCTCCAGGTGTCCTGGGGGAAGTGCCCAGCCGGGGTAGTCTCCTGAGCACCTTTCGGACCCCCTGGCCACCAGTCTGACATGGCTCTCCTCCCCATGTATGAGTCCTGGGCATGCTGCCTGGAGACTGGATGTCCCTGCCCCATGGCTGCCTCCAATCCCTTTCTTCTTTCCCCCTTGTCACCTCTCCAGTGTCCACTCCTCCTCTGACCCCAACCCATGGCCCCCATCTGTGAAGTCCGTGTGTGTATGTACCTGGGGGCGGACGGGGATGCTCAGAGGAAACGGCCGCAGATGGGAGGGGGTGAACGGGGTCCCCTAGGATCTTAGGGGCTCTCATTCCCATTGGAAACCCCATGGGAGTGTTGAGCACCGGCCTGGGAGGCCAGAACCTTCCCTTCTTCTCCGGACTCCCCTCACCTCACGCGCCCCGGGCCAGTCCCCGCCTCTCCTGGTCTCAGTTTCCCAGTTGTACCAGGAGGGGTTGGACGCGGAACTGCGTAAGCGCGCGCTCAGCGTGGACCGGGCGCCGTGCTCCCTCCTCGCCGGATGGGGTGTGGGCCGGGGACACGCGGTCCTCCCTCCACCCCCGCCGGCTGGGAGGGCGGCCAGGGCCGAGCCGGGGCACTCACCTGGCAATCTACCATCATCCTCAGCCCTGGCAGCGCATCGCCAGCCCCAGGGCGGGGCCCGGGGCTCGCAGAAGCCGCTCGCCTCGGCCCGCGCGCGGCGCAGGGGGGCGCCCGGCTGCGGGGCTCATGGCGCGGCCTCTCGTCCCCGCCGGGCCCGGGGCTCTGCCGCCGCCGCCGCCCGCGCTGCCGCCGCCGCCGCCGCCCGCACCGCTCCCATTGTCTGCGCCGCGCTGCGCCGCCGGCTGCTCCGGCCCCGCTGCCTGGTTCCGCCCGGACTCCCGGGCTCCGGCCGGTGGGCGGGGACAGCCGCGGCCCCGCCCCGCCCCGCCCCGCCCCGCCCCGCCCCGCCCCACCCGCCGCAGGTGTGAGGGGCGGGCGCCGCCGCGCGAGCTCGGGAGCGCGCTCGGGGGGCGCGCGTCGGCTCCCGCGGGCGGCTGCGGGTGGGCCCTGCCGGGGCCGCGGGGCCTCGTGTCCGCGGACAGCGCGTGCACGGGAGCCGCGCCTCGCCGCAGCACACCGAGGGTCCAGCGCGCGGCGGGTACCCCGCGTCTCCCTCCCGGCTGCTGCACTCTGCCTCGCGCGCCCGCCAGGACCTCGTGCTGCCCCAAACCCAAGCGGGCGAGGGAAGGCCATGGGGCGCTGGACCGGGTTGGCGTGGGGATCTACACTGGAGTCGCCGAAGAAAGAGCGCTATCCTTCTGTCCTGCTCCCCACATGTAACCTGCAGGGGCCTGCGGGGTGCGCGGCTGGGCCAGAGGACCTGGAGGCGGCCGAGGACCCCGAGTACACGCAAGAAGGTCAGTCTGCCCCTTACCCCTCCCCTACATCTCTGCTGGTTCTCCTGGCAGGACCCTGGACATGAGTCTGGCCTGTCCCTGGCCACAGCCCTGGTTGGAGTCAGAGGGCTGGGAAGGAGCCCAGAAAGGAAGGAGCCCACCTCCGGGGTGCGGCAGCGTTGGGTGTACTTAGTGTTGCCCAGGAACCCCCTGGATGATCCGTGATTCCACCCCTTTTTATACACGAGCAGTGACCTCAGAGATCAAGGTCACTCAGCTCTGAGTTCAAGTCTGGATGTAGACGTGAACGGGGGACTCAGGGTCATTGTTCTTCACCCTCACTGAGCCCCCACACTGACCATCACTGGCCTTATCCTGGGTTGGGGCTCCCCCAGCTCACCTCCTGAGCTCAGGGTCAGAGACCCCATTTTCAATGAGGCTCTGAGCAGCCACCAGCTTCCCTGGCACAGGGCTGGGACCCGGCCCTGCTGTGGGTTTGAACCCAGCTCGATCTGACCCAAAGGCTGTGCTTGCACAGGGGCATGGGGAGGTGGCCTCTGAGCCCAGGCTTGGAAGTGAGGCTGGCATGGATGGGGGCCATGTGACAGCCAATGGCTGCAGGGGGCTCTGAGGGGCAAAGGCTTGGTGAGCTCCCTGGGGGAGGAAGGTCCTACAGAGGCTGGAGTGGGGCAAGGGGTGCACTCTGGGGAGGGCATCTGGACCAGATCATGCAGGGCTCTGGGTGTTGGGCAAGGAGTCTGGGGTCACTGCAGGAAGGGGACACGGGATACAAGCAGGGCAGTCCTATCAGAGGCATTGAGTTCTAGATTGGGAAGGAGCTTGGTAGGCATGTCATTGCCCCCACTCAAGCATGGAACCCCAAAACCAAGTAGGGATGAGCAGGCTGTCTGTTTACTCCCGTGTAATGGGGGCTGTGGCGGTCATCTGCCTCCTTCCGGGGTGGGGCAGGCTGCTTGGAGGGCCCAGACCTAGCTGAGTCCTGAAGTAGCCGCCCAGGTGGAGCTCCAGCCATAATCTCGTCTAATCCTTACCCCAGGGCCTCAGATGAACTGTCCGACAGCCCACAGGTGCTAGGACACACTCTTAATCCCCTGTTCTCAGCTGTCACCCCATACATAGTCATTCAGTCTTTACTGAGTACCTCCTGGGTTTCAGGTACCAGGGGAAACCAGGCCAGCCACGGTCTGTCCCGTCTTGGAGTTTACCAACTGGGCAAGGGGTGGAGATGGGCAGACCTTGTCAGTGGCACAGGGGTGAGGAGGGTTCGTGGGAAAGCTGAAAGGCATCCACTCTGGAGTGGGGCACAAATCAAGGTAGGCTTCCTGGAGGTGATGTCAGGCGTGAGTCCCCAGAAGTCAGCGCGGTAACGGGACGAGTAGACCTGACTGGTGGGCAGCATGAGTAGAGGTGTATGGACCAGACCCTGAGGCTGAGTGATGGTGTGGGACTGTCACATGTGGGGAGGAGGCAATTGGCTATAAGGGACAGGGAGCTTAAGTGCCAGGGGCCTGCGCTGCACACGTTTTGTATTTGTGATTTTGTGTCTTCCTTAAAGAAGTACCTTTGCAATTTAGAAAACTTCGAAGCCCCAGAACGGATGGGTCCTGTCAACAGTGGCGCCTGGGGCTCAGATCCGATCCCATCAGACTGCTGGGACTGTCTCTGCCCCCCTGCCTCCCCGTCTGCAGGCTAAGGCCCTGTCCCCACCAGACTCCTTACCTCTTCCCACCCATGCAGCAGCTCTGGCTCCAAGCCCTCAGCTCTGTTTTGGAAAGTAGTTTGGACCCTGGTTTGATTCCAAGAGTTGGGTCCTGTCACTCCCTCAACTCAGGTCTGAGGGCTGTGCCCTGTGGCGGGGACCAGGGTCAACCTTATCCTTGGGGGTCTGGGCCAAGGCTGAGGTGGGAAATCAGCGGGGTCCAGGAGAGGCTGGGCTGGGAGTGAGGCAGGGGCTCCCTTCTCCCCGGTGCCTGCTACTGCCACCTGGGCCTCAGGGCCACCTCCCCACCCCCAACCCAGACGCCTTCTGTGGGCTCCACACCAAGGGGCCTCTCCCTGGCCCAAGGTGGAAGTTCCCTGAAGGCAAGTCCTGCTTTTTCAACAACAGCTCCCCTCACGGGGCAGGTCCTGATGCTCTGGGAAGGGGCTCGCCACTGGGACACACAGCCTGTGGGCCCACCCTTGCCCTGCTTCCCCGGGAAGTGCCCCCGGAGCCTCTCCCCGACTTATCCCCCCCAGCCCAAGCAGTCTCCTCTGCTCACTCGGTCTGTTTGGTCTGCTCACACTCTGGCAGTCTGTCTGTCCTTGCTCACCGGCCAGACCACAGGCTACAGGAGGAGGCTTTGGGCAGAACCCCAGCTTTGCTGGGGGGTGCCTCTTTCCAATGTGGCCAGAGTGTACCCCCCGCGCCCTCCGTGGCAAAGGAGCGGCTGCCTCCAGAGGAGTGAACACTGGGCCACCACGGCCTGAACCCACGCCCGCCCCATCTCTGTCCTGCGAGGCAGACACAACCATTGGGGGTTGTGCTCGGAAGTCCCTCTGGGGCTGCTGCCCTGGTGAGGCTGCCCACCCGGGCCCTCCAATCCTGGGCCTGCACCACAGCTTCGGAGCCCCATCGGCGGCCTCACGGGGCCAAGGCTGACCCTGGCTTCGGGAGCGCCTGCGGAACCTGTGTTCCGGACTCGGGGCCAAGAGGCCACCAGAGGCCAGCTGATGGGCTCACAGGAACAGAATCCCGTCTGGGGCAGCAGTCCGCTTTAGTCCAGATTTTCTGCACAACTGGACCCTCTCCGCCCCCACAAGCTGACTGTGTTTGAAACCCAGGCCACCCGGATTCCTGGTGGCTGGCCGCACCCACCCACATATGAGCAGGTGAAAACAGCCTGGGTAGGGCTTAGCACACTCCAGCTTTTTTTTTTTTTTTAAGATTTATTCATTTTAGGGAGGGAGCGTGCATGTGTATGCGTGTGCACATGACTGGGGGGAGGGGCAAGGGCGAGAAAGAATCTCACGCAGACTCCCTGCTGAGTGCAGAGCCCCAGGTAGTGGGGGCGGGGTTCCATCCCAGGACCTGAGATCATGACCTGAGCCAAAACCGGGAGTCCGCCGCCGGACCGACTGAGCCACCCAGGTGCCCCCATGCCACCTTTGTTAAAAGCTTCCCAAGCCCTCTTACAAAGGATGTGGCTGGTGCCAGGGAGTGTGGCCCACCATGTGGGACGGGCTAGGATTGACACCGGAGAGCAGGCCTGTCCCACTGCCAAGGCGCCCTCCACGGCCCAGCGCAGGCTTGAGTCCATGTGGGTGGAGGACAGCACAGGACCCAGGAACCCCAGCAGCCAGAGAAGAGGGGTCTGGGCTGCCTTTTACACCAGGGGCTCAGAAGTGCAAATTTTTTTTTTTTTAAGATTTTATTTATTTATTTGACAGAGAGAGAGAGAGAGCACAGGTAGGCAGAGCAGCAGGCAGAGGGAGAGGGAGAAGCAGGCTCCTTGCTGAGCAGGGAGCCGGATGTGGGGCTCGATCCCAGGACCCTGGGATCATGACCTGAGCCGAAGGCAGCCGTTTAACCGACTAAGCCCCCCAGGCACGCCTAGAAGTGCAACTTTAAGGGCAACAGGCAGCGGAAGGCCGAGGTGGGCACGGAGTATTTACTCTCAGGCACGGAGGAGGGCTGACTCCAGAGCCTGCCCCAAAAGGCACGTCCGCTGGGTAGGGCCTACCGGGCCCGTCCGCTTCATCTCTGCCTCCCTTCTTCCTGGCTGTGTGAGCTTTGTGTTCTCATGTGGGCGCAGCCCTTTACAGTTTACAAAGGCCTTTCTGCCTCCATTTTCTGCTGAGACAGAGGTAGGCAGGGCTGGACTGGTCTCACCTGGAGCCCGAGAAGGGAAGCACTGGGGCGCGCCAGCTGCAGGCCCCCATTGATGGCAGCCCTGGCTCTGCCGTCAGCTCCTCAGCCAGGTGGTGGCCTTGTCCAGTGTGGAAAAGCGGATCAGCTTCAGGCTGGGCGGCTGGGGCTTCCTGTCGTCCCAGAGGTACTCAGGGGACAGCACTTTGGAGGGCTTGTGCGACAGGAAGCGACGGTTCAGGTGGCTCTCCTCCTGCCAGGCGGCCATGATGCCATTGGCCTTGTCCGCCAGGATGGCCATGTGGCAGCCCCTGGTAAACTCGTACACGCTGGCCACCCGCCCCCCAAAGACCGCCCCACCGTAATAGAAGTCCCCTTCGCCATCTGCCACGAAGGCGGTGGAAATATGCCTGCGCTCGTAGGGGAACTGCTGGCGGGGCACAGCGTAGTAGCCAGGGTGAATGGCGGCCACCAGGTCCCCCAGGGTTTCAGGGCCCCACGGGTTCCGGAACACCATGTCCACATCGAGGCAGAAGATGTAATCCACCTCCCGGTGTGCCCTCTCGGCGATGTGCCGGCTGATTCGCTCCATCCGGCGTGTGGAGATCTCCTCCCAGCGGGTGTGCCTCTGGATGTGGATGGTGCTGAGGAGGCGGCCGGGGCCCAGCGGGACCGCAGGGATGGCTGCGGGGTCGTCGGTAAAGATGTAGTACCGTACCCGATAGCCCCTCATGAAGAAGCGCTCGGCCGACTCCAGGAAGTGCTGCACGAAGCTCGTGTACCTGGTGGGAGTGACGTCATAGGCCCTGCTGGCCCCGCCCCGCCACGTGCTGGCCCTGTACTGCGTGGGGCAGGGGAGTGGGGGCTGGGCTCACCCCAGGCTGGGGTCCACCTCCCAGCTCCTCCCCTGGAGATGCCACTCAGGTCTGAAACCTCGGGGTCCTCTGTCCCACCCCCATAGCCACAGTCTTCCTTCGTAGGAAGGATGCTTAACCGGGACTCTCCGATTCGCACACCCAGCTGACTTTCCGTGAGCACTTAGCTAGGTGCCGGGCAGTGTTTGAAGGGATTCTTAGCTCCTTCGAGCCTCATAAACTCCCTTAAGGCAGGCACCACAATCCCCATTTCGAAGTTTATTGGTTTGTTTTTTTTAAGTAATCTCTACATGTATTGTGGGGCTTGAAGTCATGACCCCAAGATCGACAGTCGTTCGTTCCACTGACTGAGCCAGCCCGGGGCCCCCCAATAATCTGCATTTTAGAGGCAGAGACACTGAGGCTCAGAGAGAGGAAAGTGACCACTTGGCGGGTTAAGTGGCTGGGTCAGGGCAGGGTGAGTGGTGCTGGGGGCTGGGGGCCGCGCCCCCCCAGGTTGAAACCGATGGAACCTGACCCCAGGTGGGCCACCTGTCACCTGGCCAGCACTTGAGGTATTAGGGCGCCGTCATGATTTCTCCCGCGGGAAACCGGAAAATGAGATGCAGGGGGAGGCTGTCTGGTGGTGGCTAAAGGCAAGGCCAGGAGGGGTAAGGGGGAGGAGAGGAAACCAGGAGGTATCCAGAGAGTACCTGGGCCCAGAGTAGGCAGAGGGGAGAGGGACCTGAGGGCGGGGCTTGGCCTGCCTGCGGCCTGACCATGGACCCCCAGTTATGTGAGGTGGTCTTAAGTGTTCCCAGTCCTTCATGCCTGCCTCGACTGTTCTGGGGAAGCGGAGAGAGGTGAGGAGGCCCACGGGGTGTCCTCACAAAGGCTCCTGCTGCTCCCTCACCTGGTGCTCCCTGCTTCCATGCCAGGGCCAGACCCCCTCCTCCGGGAAGCCCTCCCCTCATCACCCTTTGCTCCCTACCTTCCCACGTGCACAGTGCCTGGCTCAGGGCTTCCCTGGTGTCCAGGCAGGGACCCGTGCCCAGGTCCTATTCCTTCCCAGGCCGTAAGCTCCCAGGACTCAGTGACAACCCCCCACCCGGCCCACTACTCACTTCCCTACGGCAAACACCGTGACCCCGATGGTCAGGTTCAGAGGCTGGTAGATGTGGTGCAGCAGCTCGGGGTTGAAGGTTCCCTCGGACACGATGGGAGCCAACCAGGGTGTAAGCGTCAGCAGCTCCGCAGGCCTGGCAGCAGGGGAGGCCGTGGGGGCTGAGGCCCTTCCCTTGGGAGAGCCGCAGCCTCATCCTGGCCTGCCTCCCACGCTTCATCCCTGTCTCTGGGCCCCAGATCCTCCTATGGAAAGTGGGGATAATGGCTCCTCCCCGGCGTGGCCAAGAGGACTAGGAGTGAACGCACATCCGGTGTGTAAGGGACCTTGGCACTTCATGCACCTGCTAAGGGCCTAATCCACACGGGGTAGCAAGGAACCCCAGATTGAGCACCTACCGTGCAGTGCTGCCTTTTTTTTTTTTTTTTAAGTAGGCTCATGCCCAGCGTGGAGCCCCACGTGGGGCTTGAACTCACCCCCCTGAGATCAAGAGTCGGACACGCAAATGAACTGAGCCACTTGGGTGCCCGGAGCTCCGCCTTTTGCAAACACCATCTCATCTAGTTCGTCCAATTGGCTACGAAGCAGGTATGCTTACCCACCTGTACAGAAAAGGCTCCGGGAAGTCTGCCCAAGGTCAAGAGCTAGTGACAGAGCAGGACCAGAACCCAGGTCCCAGACTACCTGGGCCCCAAGGCCACCTGACACCCCCATCACCCCAGCTTTTAAGTTGGAGCTCTATACCTGCACCCCCCAGCCCCGCCAGGCCCCCCTTGTCCCCCCAGTCTCTCCTTTCTGCACCCAGGCCCCACCCAACACCCACCTCTGCTCCAGCAGCTTGGGCTGAGGGTACAGTGACCTGTAACCGAGAAGGGCCAGTGGTGAGGGGAGGCGGCCCCCAGGTCCCCAGGGCCACAAAGGGGGAAATGGCAGTCTGCTTACCGGGCCACAGGCTGGAACGGCTTCTCCCCCTTATACTGCAGTTCCATGTTGCTGGGGGCAGAGGTGAGAGAGAACTGTTAGTGCCAGGGCTGGGGACAGAGCTACTCAGACAGGGAAGGACAGAGTGGAGCAGCAACGCCCCCCCTCCCCCCCTCCCCACGGGGCAGGCTCCGTTCCAGCTCCCAGGCAGACTTCCTGGAACCTTCCCCACTGCTCTGCGCCCCCGCTGTCCCTCCGGGGTCGCTGAGTGGCAGGGCGGTGTTCGGTACCCAGTGTCCTCCGTCTGCAAAGCTGAGGCTCTTTCAGACATGTTGCTCTGTCGGGGCCTGGCAGTGGGTAGAGGTTCTGAGAAGCTGCAAGGAGCCTATCTGAGTTTCTGCCGCTTTCTCGCCTGGGGACCTGGGCTGAGTCACCGGAGCCCATGGGATGGTCACTTGCAGGACCCAGTTACACAGACACCAATCAAGGCTTTGCTTCAACAGTATTTGGTGGGTGTGATCACCATCTACACCAGCCAGCCTTGGGTAAAGAGGATCCCGCAGGGCCTGGGTGGGCTTGACCCAGGCGGAAGGGCCCAAAGAGCAGAGCTGAGGTTTCCGTGAAGACATTCTGACAGCGTCGGCACCTGCCCGAGCCCCAGCCTGCCCTTCCCGGTGCCTGCTCCCCGGATTCCAGGCTGGCTCAGCTCCATCAGTCGATCTACCTTTCCCCCTCTTTCCTCCATTCTGTGTCTGTCGTGGAACCCTGGCTCAGGCCCCCATTCTTCCTCATCTGTAAAATGGGTAACCATTCTTCACCCTCCAAGCTGGCCCGAGGACCAAGGGACGCGCCCGTGCCCAGCACTGAGCGAACGCTTGTTAAGGCAGCTTGTCCCCTTCTTGGGAGGCAGGCTGTGTGACCAGCCTCCACTAGCTCCAGCCGAGGGCAGCCTCGGGAGAAGTAAGAAGGAGGGCCCTGTGGGTTGCACAGAGCCCCTGGTCCTGCCAGCAGCCGGCTGGAAGGACCGGGGCCAGACTTTGGACTCCTTGGGCTTGAAAGTCCTCCCAATAATGTCCTTCCCCAGAGGGTGGAAGTGAGGCCCAGAGAAGGCAGAGGCCTGCCCGAGGCCACCCAGGGAGGGCAGCGGCTGCAGAAGAGGCCTGAGGTCAGCTGTCAGGCCAGAGCACCTGAGCACACCGAGCGTGCCCCTCCCTGAGGGATTTTCACTGGGGCATCTTTAGCGGGATAGCTTAAGCCTCCTTAAGTTTTCCTACCAATTTTTCGTCCACAGGAGAGAAAGAGAGGGTTGGGGTAGGGGGAGAGAGAGAGAATCTCAAGCAGATTCCCTGCTGAACTGGGGGCCCAACGTGAGGCTTGATCTCATGACCCCGAGATCGTGACTTGAGCTGGAACCAAGAGTCAGACAATCTGACCCATTGAGCCATCCAGGTGTCCCCACTTTAGCCAGTTTGAAGTACACAGTTGAGGGTCCTGAAGCACACAGACACTGTTGTGCAGCTGTCCCCACCATTCCTCTCTAGAACATTCTCATCTTCCCAAACTGAAACTCTGTCCCCATGAAACACTGGCTCCCCTCGGCCTCTCCTGGTAACCATTATTCTACGTCTGCTTCTATGAATTTGATTATTCTAGAGATCTCATATAAGTGGGATCCTGCAACCCGTGCTTGTCCTTCCATGATCATTTTAAACTCTTGAATCAACAATTTTTAAGAGTCAGTCCGTCCCATTGGTTGTCTGCCCTAGTTTCCACCCCAACAAGCGCTCGGGTCCCTGCTCAGAAAGTGAGGGCAGTGGCGAAGGCAGGAAGTGAGGAGGGAGAGGGCAGTGGGCTCCCGCCTCCCCCCAAACCCAGCTATGCTCCAGCCTCACTGGAGAGCTCGACGGTCATCAGCTGAAGCCACAGATGAGCTGGAGCCAAAAAACAAGAACAAAAACCAAAAAACAAAACCCCAAAGCAAAACAAAACAAAAGCCAACTTCACATGTTCGCACCCATAGGCAGGAAAACTAAAAGTGAAGAAATCCACACGAAAAGACAGAAAGGTGACCATTTACACTCTCAAAAATTCTCCAACTTTGCTCTGTTAAAAAAAGAGCTAAGTGGACCCAAACGATAGACCAACTGGGAAGAAAAAGAATGTAGTGAATACCTGGGCCCAAGGTAGTGCTAGAGCCCTCTACAAGCAGGCAGGGGGCGGGAGAGAAGGCATATGTCAGGGGCGTCAGGGAACGAGGAACTCAGCTCGTGGGAAGGTCTGGGGGAAATGAGATCCTCCGCAGAAATCAAGGAAATGAAATCGACACTCAGGAGATAGCGTCCTCCCACCCCGTGTCTCCAACGAGGAAGATGTTCTGGTTTTTGCTTTTTGGAACACCCACTGCTTCCTCCGGGCCAGGCCAGCTTCTTGACTGACTCTACTCTGTGTTTACAACGGCGACCCATGCCTCGTGGCTCATGAGCAGTCTATGATCCAGATTTGAAACTTGCCTTTTGCTATGGTGGAGATCCCCCTTGAGTGCATTTTGTCACTCTTAACTGTCAAAAAGTCAGCTTCGGTGGCGGCGGAAGTCTGGCCCCATGCTCATTTGTTCCTTGGATCCACACCGAACACATTTAGCAAAAAGGTCACATCCTAAGAGCACTGTTTCCTGAGCACCTGCTACGTGGCTCGTGCTACAGCACATGGCTTACAGCTGTCATCGTGCTCCATGCTCCGGGTGGCCCCGGAGGGGACCGCCATCATCCCGTTCTTCAGATGAAGCCAGTGAGGCTCAGAGCACTGTGGCATGCTCAAGGCACAGAGGGGGCGCTGCAGGGACACTGGAGGACTGACCTGGGAATTTTACTCCACAGCCCAGAAATTACCCAGCACTTATCAAACCGATCAGAATCATGAGCTTAGGACCTCATAACCTGCGAAGTGACCCAAAAACTTTCCCAGTGGCCCCACTCCAGGCAACCCACAGGGCCCCAATTCTCCCCGCCCCGTACTTACAAGATCTCTGGGCAGGGGAGGTAATAGGGGACATAGGAAAAGGGCAGCCAATTGTCCACATACACCCTGGGGAGGAAAAACACCTGTTGACTGTCATGAAGCTGAAAACCCACTTGGTGCACGTTGATGGGAGTGAAGGCCCCCAGCGCGGTGCATCTGGGAATCCCCCACCACTCCTTGGGTCTGGCTGACCTCAGAGGTCAAAGCCTCCTGGTCTCCTGCAATGTGGCCATTATCCACCTGTGCAGTCTTCGTTCCAGGGACGGGAATGTTCTTGATGCCAGGCCCTACGCATGAGGGAGTGAAGGGAGTGATGGTGGCCATGTTGCGAGGGCTTCACAGAGGGAACACATGGGGTGAACTGTGGTATGTGAACAGGAGTTCTTAGAAGAATGGTCCGAGCAGAGGAAAGAGTGAGTGCAGAGGCCCTGAGGACATTGCTAATCAAAATCCAGAAAGCAAAACTAGTTTGGTCTTGCTGGGATTGCAGTTGGGGGACTGGAGTTCCAAGAGAGGTTGGGGGGAACCTAGGAATCCATAAAGGGGTCAAGATTTGGGTGTTGAGATGCCAAGAAATGGAGGAGTTTGGGGTGAAGGCAGGGCTCCATGGGGACATGCTCACCACAGAAAGCAGAGGGCAGTGCCCAACAGCAGGCAGAATCCCAGGCCCAGGGCCAGTCTGCGGCAGCGCATTGCTGGGTGAAGCTTTTGAACCTGGGCACTAGGAGAGACTGAGGGGGCTTGGAGTCAGTCCACCTCTCCCAGGGCTGTCGGGCTCTGAGCCTGTATCTCCGGGATCCAAGGAACACCTGCAAAGGAACGCTCTGATAGTCAGGGGATAGGGGCTCCCTCCTTGCTCCCTGCCTTCCCCTGGGTGGCCTGAGCTATGACAGCTCCGGTAGGCGGACAGAGGGACAGTGGCTCGGTGCTGAGCTGAAACCTGCAGCTGTGCCTCGGAGAGGCAAGCGTCCCCCTGTCTGGGCTCTCAGGTCCTCCCCCCCCAACTCCCGCCCTCCGCGGGGAGCAGACAGCCGCGGACTCGGGCAGCAGCGCAGGGCGGGGCGCCCGGGCGGGGCTTGGAGGACTCCGGGGGTAACCGCGGGGACACCGGAAATCGAGCCCAGAGCCGGCGCAAGTGGGGACGCACCAGGCCCGGGCGGGGGCTGCGCCGAGAGGGCCGGCCGTGCTGCCCTTGCGGTGGAGTAGGGATGGGGTGCGGGGGGGGGGGGCAGCGGTGTCTTCCTCCGGAAGGGCCGTGCCTGGGCTCTCCAGGGGACGGCGGGAACGCGCTTCCACGCTCCCGGGCTCGGTAACCTCGGGCACCTCACTCTCCTCTCCCTCCACCCCGGCCTCGGTGTCCTCCTCGGCCAGACGTGTCCGCATCCGGTGGCCTAGGGCCCAGACACGCAGCGCACTTCGCCGGCCACTGCCCCGCGACGCGGGACGGGGGGAGCGCGACTGTCCCCGCCGGCTGGAGACTCACCCCTTGCGACCGGACGGGGTTTAGGACCGACGGAGGGGCGCACGCCGGCCCGGAAACCAGGAACTCAGCTCGCCAGGGCCCCGGCGATACCCGGTGGCCGCGCCGCGCCTGCAGCCGCGCCCGGGGCTGACCCTGGGGCAGGGGGTGCGGCTGGGCGCCGGGTCTCCGGCCCGGGAGTGGGGGGCGGCGCCCGCGAGGGGAAAGGAAGCGTATGCTCCGCCCACCAGCCTGCGCGCCCCGCCCACCCGCGTACCGCGGCCGCGCGTCCCAGCCCCTGCCCACCTGCCGCTCGCGCCCCGCCCGCCCGCCACGGTGCCCGCCCCCGGGGTCCTAGCGCGCGGCCGGCCGCAGCCTCTCACGCAGGCGGCCCAGACCCGCAGCGGGAAGAGCCGGTCCGGAAACTCAGGGCGAGGGTGGGGACCTGAGAAATCAGAAAAACTTTCCTGTTTTTAGAAGAATGTCGAAACAATCCCAGGGAGGAAAAACCAGCAGAACGCGGTTTAGCTCAGGGCCTCCCAAATCTCCCTGAGCCTTCCCTCCTCCCAGAAAAGGGGTTGCCATACTTTCCTCCGAGGGCTTGTTGGGGTAGCATTGACACCCTAGTTCCTGGGGCCGGGGGACCCTCTTACATCGCTCCAAGAGCCAGAGGGCCTGGGAGGCAGAGGCTTTTGAGGGTGCTGTTGAGGGAGAGGGCATACAGAGGGACAAAAAGGGAGGAGGCGCCCAAACGGTTTGGGTACCGAGAAATCTTTGGGTACAGAGAAATCGCATGGAAAGAAATAAAGACAATCCGGCTCCGAGAGGCTACAGGTTTGTTCAAGGTCACAGTGATGCAGCTTGAAATTGTAGACCCAGGTCTTCTTGGCTCCTGGGCACAGCCTCTCACATCCTGCAGGGGTGTCACTGTGTCCTTGGGGTTTCCCTTGAGGACCACAGGGTCCTGTAAGGCAGGGCTTGTGTCCCCAGAGGATGCAGGGGCCTGGCACAGGCCTGGGGGAGCTGGTGAGTGCTGGCTGAAAGGTCCTGCTTCCATTTTTAGCAGCAAACACTGGTTCCCTGGGACCCAGTCTGGGACTGAATCTATTTTTTTCTTAAGCAAGCTCTACCCTGAATGTGGGGCTTGAACTCAAGACCCTGAGATCAAGAATCACATGCTTTATCCACTCTTGACTTTTTTTGCTGACTCTGGTTGCAATTGTATAACCAGGGCACGTAGCCCAGAGATTTTCCAGCGGCCTCCAGGCTGAGGCTCAGGAATCACCATTATGGCAACCACAGGGACCTGTCGGGACTGGAAGGGTCTACACCACTGGGAAGCCAGGCGCAAGCTGGCTTGCAAACAGTGATTCCTCCCTGGGAATAAAGAGGTGACCCAGACAGGGCTCACCCAGCCCTGTGGCCCTGGCAGACGGGCCAGCCCTCTGCCAGCCAGCCACGGCCCTTTCCGGACCCAACCAGCGCTGTACGATGGCCCTACCCCACCCCCCATCTCCCAGGAGGAGACAAATCCAACCTAGGACAGCCTCAGGGCTGGCCTGAGAGGAGCTGGGTGGAAGGAAAGGTGAAGGAAGACCGAAGGGATGTTCGGTGTTTGTGACCTTAAACTATGGCGACTAAGAACTGGGAGGGGAGAGGAAGGGGGGAGAGGAAGATGGACCCAGCACAGGGCATGCATTTGGACGGCTTCCTAATCAGAGAGTGTAGGTGGCTAAGCTAGGAATCCAGACGGAGACCTGAAGTGCTCAAGGGAGCCCCGAGGAGAACCCGAAAGAACAAGAGCCAAAGGGAGGAAAATGTAGGGGCAGAGGGAGCGGTGAGCAGAATTCGTGCCCTGGTTTGCAGTCAGCTGCTTCCTCCCAATTCGCTCTGCCCCTATATATGTAATTAGAAAAAGCTTTTATTAAGTATTCCTTAAATATCTTTTTAGGATGAGGAGGGCCATGGGGGCTGCAGTCGCCCTTCCTGACGGTGGGTGGGACTGTCGGGCTGTGCTGGGTTCACTGTTAGACGCCAGGTGCCTGCAGACGGCAGGGAGCGTACGGGGCCCCGAGTCCACGCACAAATGCATCCACACACGGACAGAGACACAGTGGTTTCTCCTCTGTAACATAGCAGCCCCTTACATGGATTCATTTGTCTATTGAGTCAAGAAAAGGTAAGAATCTGCTAGAGGTCAGACACTGTTCTGGGGGCTTGGACTTACAGCAATGACGTGACATCGTTCCTGCTTGCATGGAGCTGACCGGAGCAGGGGGTAAATGGGGAATTCTGGTCCCAGGTGTGCGGTGTTGCTGCTGGGATCAGCCTCCTTGTCCAGCAGCTTAGGACCAATCCAAGGGAGGCCTGTGGTGGAGGGGTTCTGTCTGTGCTACCCTCGATAATCACGTGTCTATTCCCCTCCTCACCTGTCCTCTGATTACTCATCTGTAAAATGGGCGTGTAAGGAAATCCATCCCTAGGTTTTTCCATGAAGTTGAACTTGACCCTCCCAGACTGATAAGGAAGAACTTCCCCTTGGTCTGTCTCCCCACTGGTAACTCCAGGGGAGGGGATCACTGGGTTTGAGTTCACCAAGGGGATTGGGCAACATCCCAGGAGGATGGTTAGGGTTCTTCTTCTGGTTAGTGGCCAAGCTGGGCTGGAGGCTCTGGTCTTCAAAGATTGTCCTCAGACCCTGCACCACCCACAGACCTTCACAATTGGTCTCCTGCTCTGACCTACCCCCGGGATCCTCGAAAGTGCCTCAGAGTGTCTCTCAGGAAGAAGGGGCATGTCTTAGAACCCTGGAATGATCAGGAGTAGCAGGATTCCCTAGACCTTAATCTCCAAGGGCAGGTGGGAAGGGTCTACAGACCTGGGTGGAGACAAGGGCTTCCAGCCCAGGGCCTGGGCCTCCCTTTTCTTACCTTGAGGAAGAAACTTCTATCTGGTGCAAGGG